>JAEAOA010000595.1:0-72500 GCA_016746295.1 Potamilus streckersoni | reverse complement strand
CTTTTCTATCACTTCAAGCAGTGAGATCAATGATATAGTATGTTCACTTAACCATCTTTTCAATTTATTATAATTAATGTATTTTAGTTCCATTTAATTTATTCTAACAACTGATTGACAGTTCTGAAAACAATTGAATCTTTAGTAAATTTCGCAAAGACGCCTAAAAGATTGTTATGTTTCGTTGGCTTAAACTGTATACAACACCCACATAATAATGTATGCTTTATAAATTTGATGTGATACGTGTTATAACGATCCCAAGAGGAAGAACACCTACAATAACTAATAATATCGTCTATGCAATCCTTGATTTAGCACTATTGTTTAGATTCGTGATGTCCCTCTATGGATATATAGGACTTTAATTTTCCATTCTTTACAAGAACAGAAAATGAAATGGCCATCTGTCTAAGTATATAAATAATGTACCTTTTATTAAGTTTAAAAAATGAGATAGTACGCTTGTTCAGCATGAAAAGAACGTACACATTGTGCCGATTTAGAACTTGTAACCTTGCATTACAAACTAATTTTTGTCTATTACAAATGGGTAGAGGAAATGAATTTGCGGTTGTATCCTATGCATTTAATTATCGTTAAGAATAATTAGAAAAGTACATGATAACAAAAATGCCAAAAGAGACGTTGCTCCTCGTGTATCATTTAGGTAAATATGAGATTAAATTAAATAAACTTAAATTTAGATAGTTTTCCAATCATCTAATTAAAATGTGCCATTATAGAAAGTGTGTTTACCAATATCTTTAGACAGTATATATATATATATATATATATATATATATATATATATATATATATATATATATATATATATATATATATATATATATATATATATATATATGTGTGTCATTCTTCTGCTTTAATCTCTCTCTCTCACTCTCTCTCTCTCTCTCTCTCTCTCTCTCTCTCTCTCTCTCTCTCTCTCTCTCTCTCTCTCTCTCTCTCTCTCTCTCTCTCAATTTTGTCGGTTTGACTTAACTTATATAATCATTCATAGGTCCAGAGATATTGTCGTATACAAGTATGACACAAGCAAAACTAGGTCTACGATCTTTTTTTCATTGATTGAGAGAGAGAGAGAGAGAGAGAGAGAGAGAGAGAGAGAGAGAGAGAGAGAGAGAGAGAGAGAGAGAGAGAGAGAGAGAGAGAGAGAGAGAGAGAGAGAGACTTTTGACATTGTCATTTTATTTTTAATTAATAATAATTGACTATTAGAACAATACAATAGGTTTAAAAAACACTAAGAACAGCAACAGCAACAATGACAACAACAACAAAGCATTAACTTACCGTAGGTGTCCATTCTAACCAAGATATTTACCGTCCTGAGTCGAATGGCTGTTACATCATTGTATCATTGATTATATAAACACTGCATATATATCCAAAGGAAAGTATACACATACCGTTACAACAAACCATATTCTTGTGGGTTCCATTTTGTAAGTTCTGTTTCAAGGTTTTCATTAAGTCATTAAGCCCAAATTCCTTTCCTCTTTCACTCCAGATTCTGCGTATTTTGTCCATTATGGACGAGAGGTGAGATGGAAACGGAGAGCAGAAAGGATTGCGATGAAATTGTGTACCATATTAAATTCATTTAGAAACGGATTATTAATACTTTTTATAGTTATTTTAATGTCATTAATGATTAATTAGAAGAAATTCATCACTGATCCACAGTAATCGAAATGCATAGAAAGTCATGATAGTTGTAATATATGCGACACACACACACACACACACACACACACACACACACACATATATATATATATATATATATATATATATATATATATATATATATATATATATATATATATATATATATATATATATATATATAGCTACTATTCCGCAAAACAAATGTAAATTAAATTTCACTATTCCTTCTTTTACATCATAAAGAGATGTTGGGATATATATATATATATATATATATATATATATATATATATATATATATATATATATATATATATATATATATATATATATAATGGTAATAGCAAAATTGAATTTATATTTGTTTTGGGGATTGGTTGTTGTGGGGCTTAACGCCATTTTTCAGCACACGATAGGCTATACATGGCGGCCAGTATTAATGGTGGAGGCAGAAACCGGGAAATCCTCGGAAAGAACCACCGACCCACGAGAAGTTACTGGGAAGCTTTCTCACATATCCACATTCACCGAATCTTAGACTCGAACCCACGCAGACAAAGGTGAGATGTCAGTGATCCGTAACGAAGAGCGCTTTAGACCACTAGGCCGTTTTGGGGATTAGTAATAAATATACTAATTAATTATTTGCTCTCCAGGAACCATTTCCTTAGATCTCTCTTATTCTATTCCATTAGCAGATGAGCACATGACCGAGTGGATAAGAATGCTGGAGTTTGGATCTATCGAAATTACAGCTTGAAATCAAGTATAAATCACTAAATTATGTGATTATATTTGTGTTATTCTCTCTCTCTCTCTACCCTTTTCCAACACCGAAATCACCCTCCATCAATACTTAGATAAGTTAATCGTGATGGACGGGTAGGGAAATATTGTCGCTTTTACTAGGCATAAGTTGTCCAATGCAACGTTATCCTTTTTGGCCAAGCCCCTTTCCCACCCGCACATTTTGTCAACAATATTTGTTGATTCTTTCGTTTTATTACGGAGGAGGTGGCATCTTTAAAGATATTTTTTTTAGTTAAAGATTCGAGTAAAGCCCATTTTAGCCGAGTGGTGTTTATATTGACGTCAAGTTGGTTACTTATTCCCTATTCCTTATTCCCGATTGAATAAGGAATAAGTAACTGGTTGAATAAGTAACCAGTAACTTATTCCTGATTCAACTGGTTATACATACATTTTTATTATTCATTTTTTATTATAAGTAATTGGTTATAGCTTACTTTTTGAATATTAAAAGCTCTTCATGGCATGAATTGTTGTTGTTTCAACTCAGAGAAATACGAGCGTTCATTGGTGCCAATTATATAAAGCAGACTAGAGACAAATTCTTGACTGTGTAGGAAGGTGTATGCATCTTGGTAGCTAATCATAATCAGTAACATCAGATACGATTAATTGGTTGTGTTAGGTGTTTTGCTCGCGTCCTGCAGTGTATGGTGCGAATTAATAGTTTTCGGATTCCTTAAGCTTACTAATGACTCTAGTAAACGTGAAACCACAAAAAACCCCATAGAATTGTGAAATTTAAGATTTAACTTTCGTGTTCATAATGTGTTTAGAGAAGAATTGTTTCAAGTATCTACTGCTTTAGTAAGCCTTCAGTTGACATCGACTGTTGTCTTGATGTGTTTTGAAATGGGTAAACTTGCATACGGGCAGGTATATGAAACACACTCAGTGTGGATCAAATTTATGAATACTTTGTACGAATTAAACCCGTACATAAACGATTTTGATTGCAACGTCCGATAGAGAGTTTCTTTTTAGGAATCCGTTCCAACAGAAGCCAAAGTCATAAAAAATTCGCTTAACCGATTTCAAGAAATTGTGGCTACATAAAGAGAGGAGGTGAGAGTATATCTTACTTATGAAAGTTGGCCAATGCCTATTCTCTTTAACGAGTTTTGACATGTACCTTTCTCTGACATTTTATCTCTTTGGGATTGTGTCGAGCCACGAAAGAAGTCCTGAGGAATCACATCGAGAGGAATCAGCGAAGAGAGGGACAACCTACGAGTTCTGGGCATGAAAAGGACGCACAATTTGGATCGATTGAAAAGATTGTAATTATTGAACACCTAACCAAAAGATATTGATTTTAACGCCTCTGGGACAATATTAATATGCAGCCACACTTTCCGATACTTGAAACCCTAGCTCAAGAGAAGTTTTATTTCAACCCCTGTTTTAAAGTCCTTACAGAGTAACCGATCCCGACAGTAGGAAACCTTAGAAGAAAAAAATGACGAATTCGTGGTTAGATGAAAGTTTGGGAACAATACATGCAATCATAAGATGATACCTAACGTATATAGATGGCCTGTATGTTTCCTCTGTAATGAGCTCTGACTTTAGACCTTCACTGATATTTTCTCTATGTGCGATAGAGGCCACCCACGAAGGAAGTCCCGAGGAAAAACACTAAAATGTTATAGACTATATCAAAATTGTGCAATAATTGAACCTTACTAAGAGTTTTGTTTTAATTGTAACGCTTCTTGGATATTATCTAAATAACAGTAGAAAAAAAGGTGGAAGAAGAACAACGGAGCTAATTTCGATACTTTTCTGGCTAGATAAAGTTAATAGAGCAGAACACACCACGTAAGACATTATATTACCTTTACATTTGGGTTAATAAGTCCCACCGATACACAGATTTTACATAAATAATCTTTATAATTGTAATAAATTTTGGAGTATCAACCATTAGCCTATAGCTCTACATGTTCCCAGCCCGACTTATTAGTCAGTTGGTAGGGGCAAACGACACAGATTGCAATTTTGTTGGTCGAGAATACAGAATGGCATGGTTGAATATTATAGTGAGTTCAGGACAGAGTTCATAAGTGTGTCAGAAGTGTCCAGAAGTCCCAATAAAAACCTAACCATTTCGAAAGATTATGTGATTCCATATGCAGATTTTGTAATCGGTGACTGCTAAATTGTACAATAGAGTAATTAAGAACCAACTCTTACGTTGTATGGAGACTGCTTGTAATATTCCTATGAAGGAAGACATGGTTCCAGGTTACAGGCGTAATGAGAGTTTAAAGATGGATTTGACTGGCCTGAGGTAGCGCAGTAAAAAGAGACACGCGTGCATTGTGTTTTACTTCGAGAAGAAAGCATGCCTTACCATTATATCGTACATTTATATTTGGGCCATTACGTCCACTCTTTATACATGGACCCTGAAACAGCCAAATAAGGGGCTCCATAGGAGTACAGGCTATGAAAAAAGAGCCAATGTGAATCAGATGTATCAAAAGTTTGATCTCATGATACCCTTACTTAGACTAAGTTTAAAGGAAATTCGACGAGCCAATTTCGATAAACTCGTGACTAAAAAGGGCAAGTCGAGAAGAAAACATGCCGTACCATTATATCGTACGTTTATATTTGGACCATTACGTCCACTCTAAATACATGGACCCCCCCTTTTTTATTACTAGGAGATAGAGTCCACCAACGAAGGAAGTCCTGACGAATTTCGTGGAGACGAAACAGCCAAATAAGGGGTGCCACAGGAGTACCGGCTATGAAAAACGAGTCAATGTGAATCAAAGGTATCAGAAGTTTGATCCCATGATACACTTACTTAGACAATTTTGATTTCAATGCCTCTTGTATAGAATATGACATAACTCCCCTTTCTAACAGTAGAAACTCAGCTGGCACACAACGTTTTCACAACGTTGCGTTACGGTTGTATTTTGGTTACGTGGGGACATAACGCTTTATCAACGTTAATATTGATACATCTGATTCACATTTGCTCGTTTTTCATAGCCGGTACCCCTAAGGCGCTCCTTATTTGGCGGTTTACACCGGAATGTTGCAAGTAGATGGTTTCTTCTCTTTACATTTGCTTTAAGAACTGGTTATATTTAACCCCTTGAAAATCTACAATTTTAAAACTATTTACTCTCTTTTTTTTTTCCTCCGGTACCTCAAGCCAGTCAAATAAATTTTTAAATCCTCATTACGCCTGTATCCTTGAACCATATTTACCTTCATAGGAATACTAATCCCTAACGCCATGCTTACAACACACTACACAAATGCCTAATACAACTATTAATTCTATTTCAAATTACCAAACACGTAGTCCTATTAATATCCTAAGCCATTCCTACGTATCGTCCGTGATCTCTCTATATTCAGCTTTATATAACACTCGTATTTCACCGATCAGGTCAGAATTACACCAATGCTAGCCCTATAGAGCTTTCATCTGCATTAATTAAGTGGTAACCAATTACAAACTGAATTGGGAATAATGAATAAATAAAAATCTCTTTTTGAATAAGGAATAAGTATTCAAATGTATGTGAAAATGATTGAATCGGGAATAAGGAATAAGGAATAAGTAATCAACTTTATTTCAGTGATGTACCCTTCCATCCCTATTAGTAATTGAATCACTATCCAGCGGATTCCTCATATTTTAATTACATTAGTAAGTGAAATTACTCCCACATAATTGCGACATATTGGGATCATGTATAGGAAACAAAAACCATCAACAACAATAGTGAACAAAGATAAGTGATGCTCTTTTACATATTTATATACTTGTACTAAAATTATATTGTACTTATCATATCAGTAAGGAGATCATTTGTTTTTAGAATGGTAAACTTGTTTACCTATAACAATTTATCAGTTGAGGATTATTTCCCCTGGGAAAAACACACGTTGTTATATTTAGTTACGTCCTGTATAACCAGCGTCAGTGCAAAACACTTTCATTATCTTCTGAATCCATTTATATCATGTTTGTGTGGTCTGGTATCTATGAGAATTGGAATATATATAAGTCCGAGTTTCTTCTGACCCTTGCCACCCCATTTTTGATGTTTGGACATTTATGTTGTGCTGTTGGGTTAGAGTCGATTCCTTGTCGAAAATTTGGAATTCACCGACAACATTTGGCAAAGTTTAACGACCTTTCATCAAGATATACCGGCAAGAAATCGATAGGAATATGATTTATTTTCTCAGATATTGCAAGTATAGAATTCATTATATCTTTAATTCGCTGACAGATTAGCCGAAACAATAGCGTTGATGAAACTTGACAGGAACTCGGCATTTGTATTCCGAGTTACATGACTACACAAATCTCGTCACCCACATGTCAATGACTTTGGTGGCAGCTCACCAGTTATTATGTACTTTTGAGAGAGTGAGGTATGTAAGGTGAAGTTGTTTGCATTTAAAACATGTGCAGTAGAGCGAATGTTGGAATACCTCCATACTACTTTCATGTAATGTGGCTGACATTTCTTTGGATATTGTGCTTTGGAAATTGAAAATGATCTTAGCACACTGCTAACTAAAATGACTGTTTCCTTGTGCTCCAAAAACCAACCTGATTTTGTTTAAAGCACTCTATCCTTGGCAGCTATTAAAAAGGGAAAATGAATTTTGCCAAACTAGACAATACCAGCTTCTGAAAGTGCAATGAATGAAATATCAAATACTGAAAATAAAATGAAAGAAGTTATTGGCTCTTTTTTTAAAACTATTTACCCCTGAAGTTCGGGAAGTGAAAATGAGCAAGTGAGCTAGCACTTTTTGAAAGATGCACATCTGGAGTAAGGACATGCTGTATACTCTATAACCCATATTACACCCATCAATCATACACCAAAATAAAGGGAATTAGAGGTTCTTTGAACAATACATAATATATACAAGGTCTTTTTAAAATAAATAGCCAGTGTAACTAGTGAGAAAACCGGGGGTAATTCTTTTTTTATTTAAAATTCTAGCCATATGCCAAATATCAAACTGTCGAGCGCCACCTTTTGGGGTTCAAATTGAGAAGTGATATCAACAATTAACCATTTCTAATGTTGCTGTGGGAAAACAAATCGAACATGTAAATAAAAGTCACGTCATATTTATAGCAAAAAGGAAAGAACATAAACTTCTAAAAATATTTATTCTGGAAACAATGACCAGATATCTGTAAATGTTGCAAAACTTTAAAGAAAAAAAAAACAATCAACAAGCAGAGAGAACCGTTCAACAATATAGTCACGTGATACCAACAAAATACATCGCTGACACGTGCTTATTGCTTGATGAATCTGGTATATAACGAATGCTAAACTCGCTAATTCTGAGAAAATAAATCATATTCCTATCGATTACATGAAGGTATATCTCAATGAAAGATCGTTAAAGTTTGATAGGCCGGTTAGTAAGCAGATACCCTATGCCGACACCAAATGGTGTTGGCGAATTACAACTTTTCGATAGGAAATTGACTCTGATTCTACACCTCAAAAATGTCCAAATAACAAAAATGGGGTGGCAAGGATCAGAGGAAACTTGGACATTATATATATATATATATATATATATATATATATATATATATATATATATATATATATATATATATATATATATATATGTGTGTGTGTGTGTGTGTGTGTGTGTGTGTGTGTGTGTGTGTGTGTGTGTGTGATAATAGGTAATAACAATCCCATATATATTTCTCTCCGTTTTTCTGTCTGTTAATCTATGTGATAGTCTAGGTTATAAATATTTTTGTTATAAATAAAAAAAAGTATTCTCAAAGAAGACCTTTGCACACTGGGATACTGTATGTACTGCCTTTTCAAGATCCACTGAAAATTCTTTAAATTTCAAAGCTTCGAACGAATCGCAGTTTGTTACGTGTTTCATTAGTACAAAACTTAATGGAGTAAAGAGACCATATAAAATTCAGGCGCGTAATTAAATATATTGTAGCACAAATAAGATTGCATCACCGATAATATTTCTGAATTGTGGCTACTATATGCGTGGAATATAATATAATATTAAAATAGCACTAGCAGAAACTATGGGTCATTTAAAATCCATTTTTTTCTTCCTTTTTCTCTACAGCTCAGTGGCGGAGATTGGGCCGGGAGAGACATGTACGACAGAGTTAATTCCTATTTCTCACTTGTGCTTATATGTTTATTATTCGGAAACACTTGTCGATATAGTGGGTAACTGATGATGAAAATGATGATTATGATGATGATAAATGCAGCTATTACGATGACCGTTTCAATTATCGAAATGTTTATTGAATTGATTTTATCCCATACTTTCAGCTGACATGACTCACCAGGTCCCAGAGCACTACTGTTCTGTGTCAGAGCGATTATCCAACATTCTGGATAATGTCGGTTACTCACGGGAAGACCGCGATAGGACGGTTACGAATGCCACTGAGTTTGAGGTGTTCTCTAACATGGCCAGTGCTCTCGTGAGAACACCGAGAGTGTATATATTTGGCAGTAGAGGCGAGGGTTCCACTGGACCAGGACTTCAGTCAGATAGAGATATTCTGTATCAAGACAATATGAGGACGGTAATTACTGATCTATCTCAGTGTCAGCCAGAAATAACTAATTTCCTTATGGTAAAGGATACCCACACCCATCCTGGCTATGCAAAAATACAACCTATAATCATATCACCAGACTACAATCAGGAAGTATATAGTGATGTCCATATTACTACTGAATCATTAAACCGATGTGCATTATCAAACACAAAACATCAATATTTTGGTACTGAATCTGGCCCAGCATATCACCAACATCATGAACGAAAAGAGTTTTCAGTTGACAGAGTGCATGCATCTCGTTGCTCTCAATGGCCTCAAGAGGGATATGAATGGTTTCTGCGTCGCAGATTAAATGGATGGCCTACACCTATACAGATAGAGAATGCCAGAAAATATGGATGTTTTGTCACAACTGTTGGACATCCTTACAGCCCTGAGTGCCATCTAGAGTGGAGGTTATCCTTTTCAATAGCTGAGAGAGACATTACAAGATCTTTTGAAGACACCACAATGAAAGTCTACATATTGCTGAAAATGATCAGGAAAACGTATATTGAACTAGTTGTAGGTGATACATTTTCAAGCTACCATTGCAAGGTTTGTATGATTTGGATGAGAGAAAGAACACCACATGAACTATGGAGGAATGAACATCTCCTGCAATGTCTCGTCCTCTGCATCATACAGTTATACGAGTGGTCAGCTACGGGGTTTTATCCTGACTACTTCATTGTCACAAATAATATCAATGCAGAAAGATTATCGGAGCAGTAAGAAATAACTTCGTGCATATACTTGAGAATCTTCTCTCTTCCAATTGTATGTTTTTGCTTGGGATACAATGCTGTAATTTGGGGCAACATATGGCAGATGAGATCAGTGGATTTGACTATTACATTATACGGTTCGCATCTGAGGAAATCGTTAATCAACCGTGGACTCTAATTGCTGCTATTGAATGTAGATATTCTATACTTCAGTACATTCCACAAAACTATTCAACGTTGGTTGATTATTTAGATAGAATCATGTATGCATCTAAGTATTTGCCGTATAATATGCAGTGTCCTCTCAAACTTGCGATGATGATTCTTTGGTCCCAGTTAGGATTCCATATAGTTACTATCTGCAAAGAGAATGAACAATTTTTGTCCCAAGAGCAAGTAGACTACCTTGTGGCTTTGGCATAATCTTGCCTCTCTTTTGGTATCAACACTGATACTACTTCTGTAAGACTCAAACTGTCTGGATTGGCAATGGAACTTGGGAATCATAATTTAATAGAGACTTCTCTTCAATGTATTAGCGACTATTGTATGCAGTACATATTTTCTGCTACATTTTTTGAGGGTCATTTTTCTAAATCTGGTACAGAATTGTTATGCAGGAATAGATACAATACTGAGGAGCTGCTGCAGACTCAGACGTCCTTCTGCATAATCTACCTACCGTCAGAGATTTCAATCACCCCCAAACCACTGAGGATGGAGATGTTCAGGTCAATTGGCGCGCCATCAGAATTGAGAAAAGAACACTTTGATTCTTGGTTTGACTGGGGCGTGGTTGACTCTGTTGTGTGTCTTTACTTCTTTCTGTACCTGAATTTCAGCAGACAAGGGAATGACAGGCACAAAGAGGTTGCTATGTACAATATGATTCACGTGATTACAACTGAAATAGACATTGCAAACAGAGACACTGCATTCAATCTTCTCGGTTATTATTTTATGCATGAAAATCAGCTGATCAATGCATACAGATGCTTCAATCATTCCTTGAAAATCCGTCCTTATTATAACGCTGCAAAGTTTTACTTGGGACTTCTAATCAATAGGATTCATGCTACTGACAGAGGACACACACATTATTGAAAAGGGAGAATTGATATTTCCAGCTAGAGTAGTATTGTATAACATGACAATGAATGCTAATTCATAAGCAGTATTTTAAATATGGTAAACCATGTGATCTCTCTAGGCGTTATAAAAGATGCTTCTGTTTAATGGTAGAACATGAACTGGTTGACAACTGAGACTGATTGATTTAATGAAGACTTTCATTATTAATTTATGTTTGAAACGAATATTTATAAAATTATGAGGCGTGTTTATTGACGCGCTGTTTACCTATATGTTCAATAATTTCTGTGCAATATACAAAAATGATGTTCATGGTCTAATACATTTGGCTTGATTTGTATATATTTATTTGAATCTGTGCATTACAAATTTATATTTGTTTTAATTAACGGATGCAAAAGTGCATCCAGTTTTGCATAATAAATTCAATGCTATTCTCTGTTTTTCAAACAAAAACCTTTTTTCAAACAACAATTCACCACTTGTAATGATTTCACCATATGTAATTTCATGAAACAATCCATACATGTCAAGAGTGTGTTTACAGTTCTGGTTTTATCTCCAAAGACTTGGAATTTGACGTCATTAAAAAAATGTCCAGGTTCCGTTTCATGCAATTTAGTCCAATTAAATAACAATCACAACAGGAATCAAGAAAAAGCATTACACAATGTACAGTGGATTGTTCTAATGGCAAAACTTTGCTTTCAGACAACTCGCAAATAAACAAGAGGCAAGCCACAGTGTGTGGCTCAGTAAATGGTCATTTATCAAGAAATCTGCCATTTCTTTGAGGAAAGAATTTAGTATCTTCTGATATAAAATAAAAATATGATCTTTTAAATCTCAAAACCCATATGTTTAATATTAAAATTCGCATAGAACTACCTTTGATGTAAACATGGGATTCTTGATATAACAAGTATGTGTA
Source organism: Potamilus streckersoni (assembly GCA_016746295.1). NCBI lineage: Eukaryota > Metazoa > Mollusca > Bivalvia > Unionida > Unionidae > Potamilus > Potamilus streckersoni. Next base: position 60,625 of record JAEAOA010000595.1, on the reverse strand, counting down.
ATATTTTGCATAAATTATTTAGCAAAGTCATCCTCAAATATTAGGGCTTTTGATATTAATACAGTACATATGAATGTTTTAAGAAAATATTCTACGATATTAAACTTTCGATTTTATATCAAAATAATTATTTTATTTTAATATGACTATTGCGAAGGAAAATGGAAGAAAAGAACCAAATAAGATATCGAATAATAAGGAGTATGCCACCTGGCACATGGCCTTCATCACATCAAGCTTTTCCAACATTTTATCACTAGAGTCATGTATACTGGCAAAGCAAGAAATTCAGCCTTCTTGCAATATTTAAATCTAGGACCTCATTCAAATGAACAAAGTTGTTTCATGGGAATTTGGGTAAAACCTCATGTCATCACCATCATCATCTATCTCTATTATTGTCCTGTAACATTGTAACATTGTTGAAACATACCATGGAATGTGCACGCATACCCACATAATGATTCAGGCCATTGTACTTTATTTTGTCTAAGTTCAATTTATAGGGTTTTATTCATATTAATTCCTCTGACGTCTGACTAAACACATTTCAAGGTGTCATTTTCTTAGTATGGGGCGCTCAGTAGATATAATGAACTTATGACAGAGTGGCAGGTGTAAGATATTTACATTTGTAACGTACACAATGGAGAGAACGTTGGCATATCTCTATGTTCATTTATGATAAAGTTCTTTTAACGATTACAGAGAGAGAGAGAGAGAGAGAGAGAGAGAGAGAGAGAGAGAGAGAGAGAGAGAGAGAGAGAGAGAGAGAGAGAGAGAGAGAGAGAGAGAGAGAGAGAGAGAGAGAGAGAGAGAGAGAAGCTATTCGATGGATTATGTGCATGGATGTTATTAAGAAAAACAAAAATCTATCAACCAAATTTGTACAAAATCTGAGAAGAAATGCAGTTGCGTGAGTGTTAACAATCTCAGTCTGACACATATTATATTTGTTGTTATCAACCTCAATCAGATACATAGTATCTTTCGTGTTAATCTCATTCAATTAGATGCATACTATGTTGAATGTTAACAATCAGACACACATTATCTGAGTTGTAACAACCTGAGACAGACACAGTATCTTAATTATAACAACCTGAGACAATCAGACACACATTATCTTTAGTGTTAACAATCTCAGACAATCAGATGTTAGTTAATCTCATGGACATGTATTGATCATTGTCATCAGAGATCTTGATTATACCAACTAAAATTAACTTTATTTAAAATATCTTTAGAACCTAAGATTATAAATATAAAAAGCAGTTGCTAAATAAAAAATGGATAAAAGAGAAACTACTGAGCATAAGAAATGGTGACATGAGTTATGAACATATGAACTATTGAAGATCACATTATGGCAATGGGAAACCATACAGAATAAACAAATAGTGCAACAGATGGTTAAAAAATGAAATGGTAAAATGATAACAAATTAACAGAAAATATCCGATCATATATTATAAAAGAATGAATTTGTTTTTTTTTTTATCGATTAAGAATTTAATGCAGGCTAAGCAGCTAATCTAACAAATTTCACTGTCTCACATTGCATCTGTGTACATAATAAGAATCAATACATCATGTGGCAAAAAGAACCAATGGCACAAATTAACACGTGGAAAGGTGAAGGTCTCAATTCTCTGCTTTAACAAAATTCTTAAATTCTACATTCCAAATGCATCAGTGAAATTTGTGCTAAATGTTCACTAATGAAACATACATTTTGCAAACCAGAGTACCTGATGCAAACAGGAAATGACTTTTCATATTAGCTGCTCGTATCATTTATCAGATAGGTTAACAAATTTATCCATTATATTTGAAAAATAAATATGGGAAAATATGAAATTGTGTAAAGTTTACTTGAATTTAAAGGCTTGACAATAAAGATATTTCCATTAACTCTGGCTTAATTTACATGCATACATACACTGCATACATTATTTGACAAAAGCCAATAATAATTATTTTTATAACAAATCTAAATGATTATGCACTACTCATCGAATGAATCCAGTTTATGACAATCATTTAACAAAATCCGCACTGCTCCTTTAAAGTTTCAAATCGTTTTATGTCCTGGATATGGTGAACAGATAGTATATTCAACAGTCTTTTCCAAGGACAACGAAATTGTATATGGGGTAATTTAAGACTGAATTCTTCTTCTTTGGTTATTGCACCTTATAATCAATAAATATGCCATCACTTTAAAAAGAAAAGTTTATTCAACGTTTGTGTGTGCTGCTGATAGAACATTAACTTACAATAAGAACTCCAGACAAGGGCAACAAATGTATCTATACATATTGTTTTCAAAGCAACATAATGATTATCGATAGTAATTAAAATAGAATAATACTAATCTCAACTGATATATCTAGAATCTGAAAACTAAATCAATATAAAATGGTTTTTTCTTCTAACTGCCACTGAGACCTTGACCTTTGACCTAACCAAATCCAATGATTTATTCTTTGAATGGATTGCAAGAAGAGAGTAATGTTTGGTAAAAATACATGGTGAAGAGCTTAACGTTCTGTCCTATTTCAGTCATTGTGACATTGACAAATAACCTCTTTATCCTGAAACCCCCATAATAGTACCCTGATACACACACACATCTCTCTTTCTCTCTCTCAATATATATATATATATATATATATATATATATATATATATATATATATATATATATATATATATATATATATATATATATATATATATATATATATATATAGAGAGAGAGAGAGAGAGAGAGAGAGAGAGAGAGAGAGTATCCTATAGCGACTGAAGTAAATGCCTGTTCTAACATAGACAAATTTTTATTACTATCTAAACTTTTGCTTTGTAAACGGAAGGTCTGTTACGTGTGAATAAATGTATGTTTTATACTTTAATGACAGCGATGAATTTTAAAGCGGCTACTGGAAAGGTTGCCAAATTGTTTCTTTCGAAATATAACACAATGATGTACCAGACTGGCATTTGTTGAGTATCAAAGGACAAGTAAAGACAGCCATTAATTTGTTGTTCATACCATGTTCTAGGTATGGCAAGTTTATTTCACGTGTTTACTATTGGCTGTAACAGACCCGAAGACGTTTGCTACTGCTGATTAAATGTAGAAGAATTCCTACTTCAGCTCATTCATTCATGTATGTAGACATGAGTTGTTTTTTAAGCATATGTAATGGTAATAGCGAAATATAACTTACATTTGTTTTGGCGTATTAGTAGCAAATTTACAAATTAATGATTTGTGTTCCATACACACTAACCTTCTCTCTTGTTCCATTCCTTTTAGTATACGAGCACATGGCTAAGACGATAAGAAGGCTGGAGTCTGAGTCTACCAAATTTATTGCTTGAAATGAATTATAAATCACTACATTCTGCGATTCTCTCTCTCTCTCTCTCTCTCTCTCTCTCTCTCTCTCTCTCTCTCTCTCTCTCTCTCTCTCTCTCTCTGCCCCTCCCCCAACACCGAAAACACACTCCATCTATCCTTAGATAAATAAATAGGAATTGAGTGGTAGAGAAATTTTGTCGGTTTTTACCAGTCACAACTTTTCCACTGCAATGTTGTACTGTTTGTCGAATCTCCATTTTCAACCGCGCATTTTTTCAACATTTTTAGGTATTCTTTTGTTTTATTAAGGAGAAGGTGGCATCTTTCAAGATCAAATTTGCATGTAAAATTATGGCTGGGCCGGGTACTTCCCTGTAGATTCCGTCCCTTTAGTAACTGAATCCAGCCGATTCGTAATATTTTAATTACGTTAGTAAGTGAAATTACTCGCACATAAGTGGGACATATTGGGAACGTGTATAGGAAAATAAAATATAGTTAACAAAGATAAGTGATGCTCTTTTACATATTCGTATACTAAAATCATAAAAACTGAATTGTACTTATAACAGCGGTAAAGCGATTTATCTACTGCTGATTATTTCCCCCTATGAAAAACACGTTTCTAAATATAGTTACTTCCTGGATGACTAGAGTCAGTGGAAACCACTTTCGTTGCCAGGTATGTTTGGTTTAGTATCTATGCTAATGAGACAAGGTGGAGTTCAACTTTGGTCGTTATAGTTTGATTTCATATAAGGTGATTTGCACGATAGAAGGTTAGTTTAAGTCACAGGGCTCGTATCTTTGCTCACAATTTAAATATTAATCCTACATGTACTATATTTAGTACAGAGTATACATGACTGACTGATATTTAAGCTGTAAGCAACGAAACTTGCCTATGTGATATGAATGCGATTAATTTTTTCACATACATAAAGACAAAAATCGAACACAATTGAATTTCGACTATTCATTTTCCACAAACACACACAAACACACACACACACACATATACAAACATATCTCTCTGTCTCTGTCTCTGTCTCTGTGTCTCTCTCTTTATATATATATATATATATATATATATATATATATATATATATATATATATATATATATATATATATATATACACACATAAATCTCTGTCTCTGTCTCTGTGTCTCTCTCTTTATATATATATATATATATATATATATATATATATATATATATATAGTGCGCATATATATATATGTATATGTATATATATATATATATATAGAGCGCATATATATATATATATATATATATATATATATATATATATATATATATATATATATATATATATATATATATATATATGTGTGTGTGTGTGTGTGTGTGTGTGATAACAAGTAATACGAATCTGCTATAGTATATACCTCTCCGTTTTTCTATTTGTAGATCTAGGTTATAAATAATTTTGTTATAATTTCAGTATATTCATAGAGTACCTATGCTCAAGGAGTTGCTGTATCTTCTGCCTTTTCAAGATACACTGGTAATTGTTAAAATTACAAAGCTTCTAACTAATCCCATATTTGGTAGATGGTTTTTTATTAATACAAAACTATATTGAATCAAAATCTATATCAAATTAGTGCGCGTAATAAAAGGTATCATATCACAAAATAGATTGCATCATTGATATTCTTTCTGAAATGTGGTTACTATATACTGGAATAAAATACAATATTCAGGTAGCACTAGCAGAAACTATCCATCATTTAATATACATTTTGGTTTCCTTTTTCTCTGCAGCTAGGTGATGGCATCAACAGTGATGCTACTTCTGTAAGACTCAAACTGTGTGGATTGGGAATGGAACTTGGGAATCAAACTGTGTGGATTGGGAATGGAACTTGGGAATCATAATTTAAAAGAGACTTCGCTTCATCATATTAGCGACTATCGTTTGAGGTACATATTCTCTGCTACGATAGGACACGTTCAGTTTCCTTTATCCTGTTTAGAAAGGTCATTCAGGAATAGATACAATACCGAGGAGTTGCTGCAGACTCAGATTTCATTCAGCGTAGTCTATCTACCGTCAGAGATATCAATCACCCCCAAACCACTGAGGATGGAGATGTTCAGGTCAATTGGTGCTGCCTCAGAATTGAGAAAAGAATTCATCGATTTCTAGTTTGACTGGGGCGTGGTTGACTCCAGTGTGTGTATTTGCTTCTTTCAGTACCTGAATTTTAGCAGACAAGGGAATGAAATGCATAAAGAGGTTGCTATGTACAATATGATTCACGTGATTAGGACTTTGCCTACCATCTTCCACAAAGAAACCGCATTTAATCTTGGTTATTCCTTTATGCATGAAAATCAGCTGACCAATGAATACTGCTGCTTCAATCAGTCCTTGAAAACCCGTCCTTATCATAACGCTGCAAAGTTTTTCTTGGGACTTCTATTCAATAGGATTCATGCTACTGACAGAGGACACACACACTATGGAAACAGTAGTGATAGTTCCAGCTAGAGTAGTATTGTACAACATGACAATGAATGCTAATTCACAAGCAGTATTTTCAATATGGTAAACCATTTCATCTCTCTAGGTTTTATAAAAGATGCTTCTGTCCAATGGTAGAACATGAACTGGTTAACAACTCAAACTATGACTAAATTAGTGCTTGTTGTAGGCATCCGTTATTATCGAGAGACGATGTAATTACGCCCATGAGAGGTATCCCAGTTGGAAGTTATGCAGCGTCTTCTGTGGGTATGGAGCCCCACATGGGAGTGGCAATCCTTGCAAAAGTTGCTGCACTTAAAGGTTGATTTAGGTCTGGGTTGGAACTGCATCCACTTCCGCTGAGATATTTTTTCATCAGCGAGCTGTCGAAACTTTTCCTCGCTGGCTTTCAGACCAGTGAATATAGCATGTCACCAGCTGGACTTGTCTTCGGCAAGCTCTTCCCAGGTGTTGACATCGATCCCAAGAACTTTCATGCCGTACTTGCAGACATCCTTGAAGCGGAGATGTGGCCGTCCGATTGATCTTCTGTCAGAGGCAAGTTTAGAGTAGAACAGTTCTTTGGGGATCCGTCCGTCATCCATTCAACGTGCATGGCCCATCCATCTGATACAATTTTGGCGTAGGAGTGTAAACTAGCTGAGAATTTTGGCATGTTAAAGCTCCTTGTTGTTTGTCACACGATCGCTCTTCATTATCCCGAGTATGCATTGGAGACAACGCATCTGAAAGGCGTTCAGTCTTTTCTCCTGAAAGGCGCACAGGTTCCAGGTTTATATCGAGTACAGGGGAGTGCTTATCACGCAGGCACGGTACACGGCGACCTTAGTGTTCAATGTCAGAATGCTGATGTTCCACACTCTGTGCTACAGTCTAGAGAGAGAGAAGAGAGAGAGAGAGAGAGAGAGAGAGAGAGAGAGAGAGAGAGAGAGAGAGAGAGAGAGAGAGAGAGAGAGAGAGAGAGAGAGAGAGAGAGAGAGAGAGAGAGAGAGAGAGAGAGTTGTTGACGATTTTCCAATCCACTCTCCTTACTTTGCTTATTGCCTGTTGGCAATTCTTTCGTTTTCTTATGGAGAAGGTGGCATCTCTTAAGATTAATTTTTATGTAAAAATCTGGCTGGTCCCCGTGTATTTCTCTGTAGCGTAAATTCCATCATAAAGGGTAGTGTCCCATTCCATCCCTATTGGTACTATTAGTAACTGACTTTCTATCCAGCCCATTCCTCATCTGTTAGTTACGTTAGTAAGTAAAATTACTACCACCTACGCAATCAAGGACATATTCAAAGCATACTCAGGAAAACTCAATGCTATTTTACATATTTATATATTAAAATCACATGAAAGGAATTAAACATATCATAGCATTAAGACGATCATTTTTTTTAGAAAGGTAAACTTGTTTAATTTTAACAATTGATGTAGTGAGGATTATTTCCCCCTGGGAAAAACACGTTACTAAATTTAGTTAAGTCACGGAAGACAAACGTCAGTGCAAATAAATTTTATTATCTTTGAATCCATCTATTTGATGTATGCGTGGTCTGTTATCGATGAAATTGCGACAAAGTGAAGGTAAGTTTGAGTGTTTATATTTTGAATCGATATAAAATTATTCGCATGTAATTTGAATCACAGAATCTCGCATTGTTGTTCACAATTTAACTATCAGTAACATATCTACTGTATTTACTATAGAGTTCATGACTGATATTTATGTCGTAATCAACGAAACGAGCCTGTGTGATATGAGCGTGATCAATTGTACTAAATACATAAAGAGAAAATATCAAACACCATTGTGATCCGATTAGTATTCCTGTTTCACGCGCACACACGCACACACACTCACACACAGATCTCTCTCTCGCATATATATATATATATATATATATATATATATATATATATATATATATATATATATATATATATATATATATTCTGTTTAGGGTAGGTGGGTGTGAATATACTTAAGAGAGAGAGAGAGAGAGAGAGAGAGAGAGAGAGAGAGAGAGAGAGAGAGAGAGAGAGAGAGAACTTGATGAAAATCTATAATGGAATTGATTAGGTTACGGAATATAGATTACATGAACAATATGGACAAAACATGAAATAAATTAAAACAATTGTGTGCCATTTAGTCACGAAATGTATGACTGAAGTCCTATGTCTGAAACGGCTTTATCAAATCGGTTTCATTGGTATCATATGATACAGTTAGACAATCCCATGGAATGTATAGATACATCATTAGAAGGAATCAGTTTCTCGAAAAATATATTCAGTTTGAAATCGTCATCTACTTCCTATTTGCCTCCTTCCACAGATTCTTATGAGAGAGAGAGAGAGAGAGAGAGAGAGAGAGAGAGAGAGAGAGAGAGAGAGAGAGAGAGAGAGAGAGAGAGAGAGAGAGAGAGAGAGAGAGAGATGGAATATTAATTACATTGTGGAATATGAATCTATGTTTACCTTTTTATTTTTATTATGAAACACCTTCAAACTCCTACGTAAAGGTGTGCACATACCATCATAATGAGTTGGGGTTTTGTCGTTTCTTAATGAAAGTTCACGTTTGTTGTTTTCATCCATCTCGTGTTAAACGATCCTTAAGAAAAGTTGTCTGAGATTTTAAATGATGCACTTTTGATTACAATCTGATTTGAACAGAGTTGTAACCCATCGTGAAAATCATGTGCAAAATCAAGGTGTATGGATGTTGGTAAGAATAAAAAAATTTCTCTACCAATTTTGATGAAAATCTGAGCAGAAATGCAGTATATTGAGTGATAACAACCTTAATCAGACACATATGATTTTTATTGTTAACATCCTCATGCAATAAATCTTAAAAAATGAATGAATTTGTAAATACATCAGAGAAATTTGTGCTAAATGTTCACCAATGAAACATACATTAAGAAAACTACAGTGCTTGATCCAAACAGGAATTGATCTTTAAGATTAGCTGCTCCTATCATTTCAGAAATGGTAACACATTAAGCCAGTCTCAACTAAACATAAATGTCGCCAAAAATATTAAACTTTACTTGGATTTGAAGGTCTGTAAATAAACATGATGCCATAAACTCTGACTTCATTCCATACTACAGGATTCCAAAATAAAACTTATTTTTTTTTACAAAATTGCTGAACGTTGAAACCATATCTGATATCCTTAACTGCCAGCAAGACTTTTAAGATGGCCAATCTGGTGGCCACATTGAGTATGCCACTTACCAAAAGCTAATTGTCACAAAAGTCTCATGGTGAATAACCCATGTTAATATGGCTGTGAGTTTAGGAGGAATAGTTGAAGATAGCTTCCATGGTGTACACATTAGTTGTCAGAGCAGCACTGTATTCATTAGGTAGCAAAATGATACCATAAAAAGTATTTTGGGGAAAGCTCGATGTCAATAAGGACATCTACAAAGTGTTAAAATGACTTTCAAGACAGCCGTCATGGTGGCCAAATTGGAGGTCACATTGGCATTATTTTTATTTATAACTATTTAGACCTTGAGATGAGTGTGTTAAGTTTTACCTTCCATGTATCTGTCAGCAACGCTTAATATTCAGGTCAATAACCAGTGGACATACATGTGCTCTGCTCTGAAGGATTTAATGTTGTGGCTCAAATGAAGTGGGGTTTAATTTACCATCCACATTCAAAGCTAACTTGAAATAAATTTATTAATTACTGGTTGGTGGCCTGATAGCGCACATGATCAAAACACTTGGTCCTCAACACAATGACACAAATTTTAATAATTTTAAAGAAGAGATGGATTAGTATTATCTGTATTAGTACTAGAACTAGTATTTAGTTAAATGATTGTTAAGCAGTTAAGCAGTGTCTTAGTAAAATCAAACATTTAATATTTGAAAAGTGATAGTGCGATGATTATGACTTTGACAGCGGCTGTAACCAGTACTCATCTTAGAGGCGAGGCTGACTTTAATTTGGCCGATTTGTTCTCGTCTTCGGAAGAATGTTTTGAGCACGAACTTATACTTTAACAGGACAGAAACCGAACGGATTTGGAATAAAACACCATGAGAATTAATCATATACGAAACTAAATCATGGAAAGGTGAAAACAAACATGCTATTTGGATTCTTTTAATATTTGGATTTCTCTAAATGACAGTCTAATATCTATGCCAAAAAAATAAATATGTATGTGGGTAGGGGATAAACTTGTCAACATATTGTCTTGATTTCAAAAGATGGTGAACATGTTCCTTTGCAGTGACACAAATTTTAAAAATTTTATAGAAGAGATGGATACAGCCTTAAAAATCCTTGCTTAAATTTAGAAAATTAAAAACTTTATCAATGAAAGGATACATAAATGAATGCTTTCTCAAAATCAATTAAAAGAAGTCAATGAGGCTTAGCGTTTTTGAGTAAAACATAAGGTCATAAAAGTATGGATATTTTCTCCTATGTGTCTGTCTTTAATAAAGCTTGTTTGATCACTAATTATAATTTATGGAAACCACCCCAACACGGCATTGTTGTATATATTGACCCGCTTATGATGATATCTGGCGTTATTACTCGTTGCTGTTAACTGCTTCCTGACTAGCTACATTCGACCATCTCTGAAGGCAGAAATTTGAGTATTCCTTCACTTTTGGGTAACTGAAAATATTCTTATCCTTTTACTGTGTCACCTAAAACCTGTCAAATGAGTCATCGATAGTATCTGTTATAAAATTCTTGATATTTTAAAATAATGAGTACAAATCGTCAACATTGTGGCATGTGATGTCATAAACAAAAAGCAACATAAATTGTCAAAAGTCGCACAAGATTGTACAGAAAACTAGCTAAAAGTCGCAGAAATGCCGATGCCATGTAATTCAATAACATTTATTATGTGATTGTTTTGACTGATATTTCGCAGCGAAAATAAGCAGATTATCGCTTTTTGTTTTAAATTCAGTGCTTTCTAGAATTTATTTTATTTCAAAATACCTTATGCAGTCAAGACAATGCAGCAATTTCGGTGTGCTTCATTATTGCTGCTTGATATTAATGAAACAAGTTGTTGGTTTTTACTTACCGACGAATATTGTTGTCTGTGACTGTGGGTGACATGCATGCCAAGGCAGGATAGAAACAGTATTTATTTCATACACCGTTAACATTGAGGTCTACACAAAAACAATTAGTACTGTGATACCTTCCTAAATCACCTTGAATATATTAAGACCAGTTTTCGTGGTACACGATCCATATCATATAAGTGAACTGTATGTGTTCTCCTACACAGTTTTAAGCCTTTATTTCATTTGGATTAAAAGACCAGATTGGTCTCTTTTTTCTATTACGAAAGCTAGAACTCCATATATGCTTAGGTGGAGCTCACCAGTTGCTATGCACTTTTTGAATAAAATTCTAACATGCAAAATTCGAAATTGTAGAGTGCCAAATTAATAATTGCTTTACAATTGCTAAGCTGAGAAATCTTGAACAATTTTGCATGGTTAACAAGAGCTAAATAGAGAACATTATATATTTTTGCGGATTATTTATTAACGTTTATTGTTTCTCGTTTTTTATTGGAAACAAAATACTAATAATTCCAATCAACAAATCGATAATATTGAATGAAACGGACATTTTACTATGTTCAGTGACTGTAGTAGATGAGGCTATAATAGCCTCGATTGGGCCGCTTTTGCCTCGATGGGGATTAACATTACTGACCGAGACCATTTTTGATGGGCCGCTTTAGCCTCTATGGGGATTAACATTACCGACCGAGACCATTTACGATGAGCCACTTTAACCTCAATGGGGATTAACATTACCGACTGAAACCATTTACGATGACTGTTTTTGACTCGATGAGGATTTGACATTTGTCTATAAGATCAATATTATGCGCCGTTGTGCACTCAGCAGGAAATATAAAATTAAAAATGTCCATAGGATTAATTGTGCAAAACCACTGAGAGACCATTTGCTATTTTTGTTTTAACATTCTCGTGTAATTATTTGTAGCTTTGTCTTTCTAATTTATTTTATACGCTGTAACACCATTTTAATATCTCTAATTCTACACACTATTTACATTTATTGCATTTTGTATTATGGTGTTCCATTTCTTTTTCAGTTTCCTCTCTCAGTGTTTCTCTGTTACATTTGTTCATGTTTTCAGTGTATATCCTGTATTGATCGTAACAGTCATTTCTAGTTACTTATAAATTACTACTAGATGTAAACTCAACATCATGTATATACATTACGTGAAATGTGAACTATAATTATCCTTTATAGCGTAAAATCTAAGACCACCTTAAATCGTTTGTGTTAATTTTGTGGTAATTAGTTGAAAAAGAAGGATTCATGAATGTGATAAAGTTGCATATATTTTTATTGCTATATTATGATTTAAGCACAATTCGACAGAATACTAGAAAATGAAGATTGCCACACCTGTCTATCTCAAAATTCTGGTGAACAACAAATTAGTCACATGCAGCTCCTAGTAATTGGTGAATATGTGATCTCAATATTATATAACAGATTATATGCTTTTGCATAGGTTGAACGTGATATTTTGTGATCATGCCTCTATATCTCTCATTAGAATGTTTGTTTAAAATTCAAGCTATGCCGTATCATTAATTTTTTTGTTTTTTCACTCTATCATTTTACACCGATTCCCTTAGAGGTACTCATGGTACAAGTAAAAGGATGATTCTCTACTAGTAAAAAGAAAACATTTCCAGGAATTGAAGATAATATAATTTCTTCCTTATAACTAGTGAATGTTGAAGACATCTTCGACAAGACTTTCAAATTACCTGTTGCAGGACCAATCAGACATCATCAAACGCTTTGTGAATACCCTATGTCAAAATCTTTATAAATTTAAGGTAGAATAGCGACATCAAAGTTTTCACTCTAGCTCTACTTACTTCTGTTACCATTTCCATGTTTGTGTAGTGATACATTCGCCAAGGGACGTGATAATATTTTCAAGATGGATACCATGGTAGCAGTGTTGAGGGTCAGTTTGTCTTGTGTTCATGTAGGACCAACTAGACATGATAGAATGTCTTCTGATGAAAATCTCCATGCCAAAATAACATTCTGTTTAAGTCGGGTAAAGTTAAGATCTTCCAGATGACAATCGGTGTGGCCATATTGATTTGAAATCAGCACGATTTTACTTTTGAAACATATCTTGTATGCAGTCTTCTGGTGGAACACTTACAGATACAAATTTCCCTTATGCACAGAATAATAAGATTATTGTTTCGATGGCATAAATTGTGGCTATGGTGGATATTTTATTCAAGCTATTTCCAATGGATTCAGCGAGAACCAGCCATCTAATAGAGATTTTCAATTATGGTGGCCATACTGGTTTTTAGATCTCAACAACTTTCTTTTTTTTTGATCAATTATGCTTCAGATAAAGTCTTGTGAAAACCAGATGCTGACATGACCGTTCATTCAGGTCAAAAAGTGGTAACAGAATTATCAAGATAACCAATATTGTGGTCATTTTGAATGTCACAGCAGTATCATTTCCATCAAAGACCAATTAGACATCACAAAATGTCGACTGATGTCAATACAGTGAACCCCCTCATATATGGCCACCCATTCTGCACAAGGCAAGTGGCCGTATAAGGAGAGTGGCCTTTCCAGTTTGTGACTATATTTGTGAGAAGTATGTGTAGGTATATTTGTATGTAAAATGAAAAGCTTAATATAACTACAAAGCATTTAAAATCTTTATTTAAATGGAGCATTAATTGTTAAAATGTTAATCTTGTCTTGAGAAAAAACTTATTTAATGTTAACATATATTAATAGTTCTTATTCTTAAGCGTGAAATGCAAGTGGGGTATTTTTTATATGTGCATTGCACAATGACTACAAATGTAATTTCAATCTTGGTACATACATTGTTTGGCATTTAAAGTAATTCTCTTTCCTTTTACTCAATTTCCCCACTCCTGCAGAATATTCTCCCTGTCTGTTACGATATTGTTTATTTTTGTCTATCCAACATAACATGTTTTGGCAAGAATTCTTGAACTCTCGCCATTGCTAAGTCTGATGATTTTATTTCATCTTCCAGGTATTAATTCTCAATTTACATGAATAGATCTTAAAGATTTATAACAACATAATTATATGTTGCCAATGGTTCATAATTGTAATTTAATTATGGAGACCAAACGTTTGTAGAACAGATAAAATGCATTGCTCATAAAGGAATATAATGAACTGTCACGAGATTACCCAGTTATGTCCAAGTCTAATGTCTCTGTGTTACTCCACAAAATCTATACTTAGCTTATGCTTACCATGACCTGATTTTGACAATTCCTTCTAGTTGTAACCATAAAAGGACAAAAAACCTCAACCGCTGTGTGAAGCTCAAACCAATAACCAAACTGTTGACTCCACACCTTGAAAATGTTTATAAAATAATAACCTTAGTGGTCCATATACTTTAGCCAATACTTCATTCAGCAATTAAAACCTGACACCAGGAAACAAACAATGTTAAAGGCAACAAGATAACATACCTTACTGTATGAATTAAATTCTGGTTCTGGACACATATTCAAATAACATGTAACTACTTGTGAGAGGTAAAGTTTTCATTTTGAACTAAACTGCTGGATGCTGGTCATGTCAAAGGCGACCTTTCTTTCCGGGTACTTTTGAGCACAAACTCATTAGTTCCATAGTCTTCCGTCATTAGTCAGGTTGCAGTTCATGAGGAAAACCACTCACTGACATTTTGACATTACCTTAGCCAATACTTCTTCCATTAATGAAAACCTGACACCAGGAAACAAATAATGAACATTAAAGGTAACAAGATAACGTACCTTACTGTATGAATTAAAATCCGGTTCTTGACACATATTCAAATAACAAGTGAATACTTGTGAGAGGTAAAGTTTTCATTTTGCACAAATATGCTGGATGCTGGTCAGTTCAGATGTGACGTTTTTTGTGGCTACGTTGCAGCACAAACGCATTATTTCCAAAGTCTTCCGGTCATGAGTCAGGAGGCAGTACATGAGAGGGACCACTATATTATATTTTGTTTAAACGTAGCAATGACAAAGGATTTTAAGATGGCTGCTTTTGTATTTATATAATCAAGTTGATATCACGCTATTTGAATTATCATCCTGAAACGCTACAGGTGTTATTTGTGGTCATAAAATCAAGTTGATATCTCGCTATTTGAATTATCATCCTGAAACGCTACAGGTGTTATTTGTGGTCATAGAATCAAGTTGATATTCCGCTATTTGAATTATCATCCTGAAACGCTACAGGTGTTATTTGTGGTCATAGAATCAAGTTGATATTCCGCTATTTGAATTATCATCCTGAAACGCTGCTACAGGTGTACTTTGTGGCCATATTATCAATGGAATAGCCATATACGGGTTAATTATAAACCAGAAACTCTGCAGGTGTTCTTTGTGGCCATATCAACAAGAGGCTAGCCATGCACAAGGTGATTTTATGCTGGGTTTTGTGTTTGAAGTTTACGTAGATGTGTCCATTTATCTGGATGAGCATCAATAATTTGATTATCTCAAAAAATAACATGTATAATGAATGTTTATCAACTGGTTGTATAAATTAATCAAATATAACACACAATACTTTTTTCTATCATCCATTGCTGGTGCAAAGACTAAACCAACATCAAAGATCACAGAAGCAATAAGGTTTGGCATCAAACGTATGAAAGAAATTTTTTCAGTCTAATATTAGATTGTAAGCAGCGAAAGAAGAAGAAAATAAATAGAAAAATGGCAAATATCTTCCCCAACGAGAGTAGCCTTTCAAATAATTTGCGTTAGTATCAGGCCCCTGATGGGTTTTATTGACCTGAATTTGTTGTATTATTTTGAGGAAATAATCAGCTACTCGAAACATTCCTTGCAAAATGTTTAAACCACATTGCGTTTCTTTGCCATATAGAAATCAGAAAGACGGTAAAACTTCACAATTTCAATCAGACCTTTGAAGTTCAATTATGTTTTATTTTACCTTTACACAAACACAAACACACACACACACACACACATACACACACACTGCAAAAATTGCTGAAACACCATGAAAAACTGATCCGATCAGTGAGCTTCCAGACAATATGACCTTCGTAAAGCGAACGTATTTTAACAAATCAGGGGGAAATGAAAATTTTGATTCAGTTTTTAGTGGGGAAACTAGTGCTTCTAGTGTTGATAGAAATTAGAGGAATTACAGTATTTCTTTTTTAAAAATGAAGCAAATCAATGAGTTGGCATTAAAAAAGCTCAGCTTCAGAAGGAAGTGATGGAAATGGAAAAAAGTGTTAACAATCTCAAAAGTCGGCAAGTCATATTTTGATGCATGTTGGTGATCTAAAGGTGATTGAGTGATAATCGTGAAATACATAGATAAAATCCGTTTTCACAAATGTTTCACTCACGAATATAAAATAATCATAACAACTAATCTAGCTTTTATTATTATTGATGTTGTTGATGAAATGAGTCTATATATTACTTAGGCAAGAAAAGGAAACTTCTCTCTCTTTGTCTGTCTGTCTGCCTGTCTTTCTCTTAAAAATCTAGCTTTTTCGAAACAATTTCTACCTACCCAATTTTTGCGGCATGCTCACTCATTTTTCTCATAGGTAAGGTCAATGTTTCAATGTGCTAGTCCGGGGCATGCTGAAAGATAGAAACGTTTGTAAATCCCTGCCTAATCTGATGTCAGATGGTTGAACTATATGGAGACAACATAGTATTGTGAACATGGCAGTTTTCCATTTCACAGGAAGTAACCTAAGAACGGGTCTAAGATATATTTTTCTTCTTTGCAATTTTCCATACGTGACCATAAATCACCATTCAAATAATCACCATAGGTGCAACCTATGTACCAAATGTGGCGCCTTCGACCAAGTGGTTTTGAAAGGAAAAAACAACGACAGGCACAGTGGTTGAATGATGGTTACATAAATTTAGGGTGTCAAAATATGTTTAATGTTCAGTTGGTAAATATGCCTTGCAACACTACTTTAATCCTGGGGATGTTAATTTTATTCAATAATGAAATTAGAAGTGTGCCATGTTAAAACTAATACATTCAATCCTTACTCATAAAGAAAGTATTTACTTATTCAATGTCCAGACAAGGACAAAGAAGAAATTTACAAGAAGTGATATTCGGTATAACCTTTACATGCATAGAAGTAACTGTTAACATATTTTCTATCTCTTAAACCAGTGAGATAAAAAATATAGAACGTTCACTTAAAAATCATTTCAATTCATTCTACTTAATTTACTCTAGTCCCGTTTAATTTTTTCCTAGAACTGATTGACAGTTCTGAAAACAATTGAACTTTTAGTAATTTTGCAAAGACGCCTAAAAGATTGTTATGTTTCTTTGGTTTAAACGGTCTACAACACCCTCGTAATAATGTATGATTGATAAATTTGATATGATACGTGTTATAATGATCACAAGATGAAGAACACCCACAATAACTAATAATATCATATGTGAAATCCTTGATTTAGCACTATTGATTAGATTTTTGATGTCCCTCTATGGTTATATAGAACTTTAATTTTCCATTCTTTACAATTACAGAAAATGAAATGGCCATCTGTCTAAGTATATAAATAATGTACCTTGTATTAACTTTAAAAAAAATGGGATAGTACGCTTGTTCAACATGAAAAGAACATACACATTACGCCGCTGTAGAACATTTAACCTTGCATTACAAAGTAATTTTTGTCTCTTTATTACAAATAAGTAGAGGAAAAAACTTTGCAATTGTATTCTCTGCATTTAATTCTTGTTAAAAAAATTAAAAACTTCGAGTACATGCTAAGAATAATTCCTAAACAGACGTTACTCTTTATGTATCATTTAGGCAAATATGAGATTAAATTAAATAAACTAAATTTTAAATAGTTCTCCAATCAGCTGAGTATATTGTATCATTATGGAAAATATGACATTTTGATTTTTAATTAATAATTTTCAATTTTTTTAGAACAATATAGAAGGATCAAGAAGCACTAGGAAGCACTAAGAACAACAACAAGAAGAACAACAAAGCTTTAAAATACAGTGTGTCCCTTCTAACCAAAAGATTTATCGTATTGTGCCGATAAGCTGTCAGTTTTGTATCATTAATTATATAAACACTGCAGACATACCCCAAAAAAGTGTACACATACCGTTAAGACAAACCATATCCTTGTGGGTTTCTTCGTATAAACTTTATTTCAAGGTTTTCATTAAGTCATTAAGCCAAAATTCCTTTCCTCTTTTACTCCAGTTTTCTGCGTATTTGGTCCGCTATGGATGAGAGGTGAGATGAGACAGAGAGCAGAAAAGATTGCAATGAAATTGTGTACCATATTAAATTCATTTATAAACGGAGATTAATAATACCTTTTATAGTTAATTTAATGTCATTAATGATTAATTAGAACAAAATTCAATACTGATCCACAGTGATCAAAAGGCCTATAAAGTCATGTTGGTTTTAAAATACACACACACACATGTAAAATAAATTTCACTATTACAACTACATCACAAAGATATATATATATATATATATATATATATATATATATATATATATATATATATATATATATATATATATATATATATATATATATATATATATATATATATATATATATATATATCCCGACATCTGATTATGATCTAATGGTAATATAAAAATATAATTTACGTTTGTTTTGCCGAACAGTAACAAACATACAAAGACACGATTTGCGCTCCAGGAACCATTTCCTTATCTCTTTTTAAATTCCATTAGCGGACGAGCATATGACCGAGAGGACAAGAAGACTGGAGAATAGATCTATGGAATTTACTGCCTGAAATCAATAATAAATCTCTAAATTATGTGTGTATGTTTGTGTCATTCTCTCTCTACCCCTCCCCAACACAGAAAACACCATACATCTATAATTAGATAAGAAAATATGGATGGACAGTTAGGAATATACTGTCGCTTTTACTACGCATATATTTTCCACTGCAGTGTTATCCGTTTTTGTCAATCCCATTTCTCACTCCACTGCATTTTGTCAACATTTGTCGATTCTTTCGTTTTATTTTTATTTAAAAATCCGGCTGTGCCGTGTAAAGCCATTTTAGCCGGACGGTGTACCCTTCCATCCTTATCTGTAACAGAATCTATACCAAGTCGATATGATAGTTACGTTAGTAAGTGAGATTTCTCCCACATATTCAAAGTTCAACGCACTGAAGGTATGTATAGGAAAAAATAATTGTTAACAAAGATAAGAGTAGCTCGTTTACATGTTTATATACTAAATTCATATTGTACTGATCATATAAGAAAGGCGATCATTTTTGTTAGAATGGTAGACTTGTTTACCCATAACAATTTATCTACTGAGGATTGTTTTCCCTGGGAAAACACATTTTTTTTATATTCAGTTACGCCATGGAAGACCAACGTCATTGGAAACCACTTTCGTTATCTTCTGAGTCCATTTATGTCATGTATGAGTGATGTGTTATATATGAAAATTCAACAAAGTTGACTCGTTTAATTTTCAATTGATACAAAGTAATTTGCATGCCACAAGTGTAATTTGAGTTACATTGGCGCGTATCGTTTGTGCGTTGCTATCAATTTAACTATCAGCCATACATGAACTATATTTAATACAGAGTATTTGACTAACGTTTAAGTTGTAAGCAACCACACGAGTCTGCGATTTGAGTGTGATTAGTTGTTTCACATGCATAAAGACAAAAATCAAACACCTCTGTAATCCGATTATTCTTCATTTTACACACTCACACACAGACACACACACGTTTGTGAGTGCGTGCGGGCGTGCGTGCTTGTGTGTGATCATAAGTAATAACAATCCGATATATTATCTATCTGTCCGTTTTTATGTATGCTGATCTAAGTGATCGTACAGGTTATAAATATTTTGTTTTTGTTAATAATTTCAGTATTCTTATAGAGGATCTTTGCACACGGGGATGCTGGATATACTGCCTTTTCAAGATCAACTGGTAATTACTTCAACCTAATGATTTCTAACTCATCCTAATTTTTCTACAACGTGTTTCATTAAGACAAAACTACATGGAATAAAGAGATCATATAAAATTCATGCGGGTAATTAAAGATATCGTGGCACAGATGAGATTGCATCACCCATAATCTTTGTGAATTGTGGTTACTATATGTGTGGAATAAAATATAATATTCAAGTAGCACTAGCAAAAGCTATGGATCATATAATATACACTTTTTCTTCCATTTTCTCTACATCTCAGTGGTGGAAGGTGTGGAGGGAGAGACATATGTACGACAAAGTAATTGTATATTGCATACTTGTGCTTACATGTTTATTTATTCGGGAAACACTTGTCAATATAGTGGTAAATGATGATGATGATAATGATGATTATGATGATGATAAATGCAGCTATTACGATGACCGTTTAACTTATTGGGATGTTTATGGATTTTATCCCGTACTTTCAGATGACATGACTCACCAGGTCCCGGAGCACTACTGTTCTGTGTCAGAACGAATATCCAACATTCTGGATAATGTCGGCTACTCATGGGAAGACCGAGATAGGAAGGTTACGGTTGCCACTGAGACTGAGCTGTTCGTGAACATCGGTGCGGCTTTCATGGGTAAATTGAGAACTTATATATTCGGCAGTAGAGGTGAGGGTTCCTCTGGAACTGGACTTGAGTCAGATATAGACGTTCTGCATCAAATCAATACAGCTCAGGTAGTCACTGAACTATTTCAATGTCAGCCAGAAATGACTAATTTCCTTATGGTAAATGATACCCATACTCATCCTGGCTATGAAAAATTGCAACGTATAAGAATATTACCAGGCTACACTCCAGTTCCAGTATATCTGGAAGGATATAATGATAATAACACTACTACTGATTCATTAAACAGGGCTGTATTATTAAATACAATATATCATCATGTTGGTATAGTAAATGGCCCTGCATTTCATGAACATAATGATTACAAAGAGCTTTCCGTTGACAATGTAATTGCTTTAAGATGCTTAGAATGGCCTCAAGAGGGATATGAATGGTTTATGCGTCGCAGATTAAATGGATGGCCTACACCTATACAAATAGAGAATGCTAGGAAATATGGATGCTTTGTCACACCTGTTGGACATCCACACAGCCCTGAGTGCCATATAGAGTGGAGATTATCATTTTCAATTGCTGAGAGGGACATCGCAAGATCTTTTGAGGACACAACAATGAAAGTCTACATACTGCTGAAAATGGTAAAGAAAACTTATATTGAACCTGTTGTAGGGGATGCGTTTTCAAGCTACCATTGCAAGGTTTGTATGTTTTGGATGAGAGAAAGAACGTCATATGAACTATGGAGGAATGAAAATCTTCTGCAATGTCTCGTCCTCTGCATCAGACAGCTGTACGAGTGGGCAACCACGGGATTTTGTCCTGACTACTTCATTGTCACAAATAATATCTATGACAGAAAGATTATTGGATCAGTAAGAAATAACTTATTGCAAATACTCAGAAATCTTCTCTCTTCCAATTGTACGTTTTTGCTTGGAATACGAAGCTGTAATTTGGGGCAGCATATGGTAGATGAGATCAGTAGGTTTGACTATTGCATTATACCGATCGAAACTGAGGAAAAAGTTAATAACATGTTGACTCTGATTGCTGCAAGTAGTTGTAGGCATTCTATACTTCAGTTCATTCCACAAAACTATTCAACTTTAGTTGATTATTTAGAGAGAATAGTGTATTTCTCTAAGTATTTTGCTTACAACATGCATTATCCTCTCAAATATGCAATGATAATTATGTGTTCCCAGTTAGGATTCCATATAGCCAGAATTTGCAAAGAGAATGCGTATTTTTTCTTCCGAGAAGAAGTTGACTATCTTGTGTCTTTGGCATCTGGTTGCCTCTCTTTTGGCAGCAACAGTGATGCTGCTTCTGTAAGACTCAAACTGTGTGGAATGGGAATGGAACTTGGGGATAATAATTTAATAGAGACTTCACTTCAACATATTAGCGATTATCGTTTGAGGTACATATACTCTGCTTCGATAGGATATGTTCAGTGTCATTTATCCTTTACAGAAAGGTTATCCAGGAATAGATACAATACTGAGGAGCTGCTACAGACTCAGACGTCCTTCAGCGTAGTCTATCTACCGTCAGAGATAACAATCACACCCAAACCACTGAGGATGGAGATGTTCAGGTCAATTGGTGTTGCCTCAGAATTGAGAAAAGAATTTATTGATTCATGGTTTGACTGGGGCGTGGTTGACTCTATTGTGTGTCTTTACTTCTTTCAGTACCTGAATTCCAGCAGACAAGGGAATAAGAGGCATAAAGAGGTTGCTATGTACAACATGATTCACGTGATTAGGACTTTGCCAGACAGTATCCACAGAGACACCGCATTCAACCTTCTCGGTTATTCTTTTATGCATGAAAATCAGCTGACCAATGCATACTGCTGCTTCAATCAATCCTTGAAAATCCGTCCTTATCATAACGCTGCAAAGTTTTACTTGGGACTTCTATTCAATAGGATTCATGCTACTGATAGAGGACACACACATTATAGAAAAAGGAAAATTGTTATTTCCAGATAGAGTAGTATTGTACAACATGGCAATGAATGCTAATTCATAAGCAGTATTTTCAATATGGTAAATCAATTCGTCTCTCTAGTTTTTTTTTAAAGATGCTTTTTTGTTATGGTAGATCATGAACTGGTTAACAACTCAAACTATGACCTAATTAGTGCTTGTTGTTGGCATCCTTTAGACTAGAGAGACCATGGAAATCCGCCCATGAGATGTATCTCAGTTGGAAGTTGTGCAGCGTCTTCTGTGGGTATGGAGCCCCCATCGAGAGTGGCAATCCTGCTGCACTTGAAGGTTGAATGGGTTGAAACTGCAACCTCTTCCTCAGAGATCTTTTTTCATCAGCGAGCTGTCGTACCGTTTCCTCGCTGGCTTTCAGACGAGTGAACAGAACATGTCACCAGCTGGACTTGTCTTCTGCATGCTCTTCCCAGGTGTTCACATCGGCCCCAAAAATTTTCATGCCGTGCTTGCAGACATACTTGAAGCGGAGATGTGTTCGTACGGTTGATTTTCTGCCAGAGGGAGGCTTAGAGTAGAGTCGGTCTTTGGGGATCCATCCGTCATCCATTCAACGTACATGATCCATCCATCTGATGGAATACTGGCGTAGGAGTGGTACCATGCTGAGCATTTTGGCATGTTCAAGCAGATGGCAAAGACACACACTAGAGTCAACCACGCCAACTGGCATGTTCAAGCAACTCGTTGTTTGTCACACGATCGCTTCAGGTTATCCAGAGTATGCATCGGAGACATCGCATGTGAAAAGCGCTCAGTCTTTTCTCCTGAGAGTCGTACAGGTTCCAGGTTTCACTGGCGTTCAGGAGAGTACTTAGCACGCAGGCAAGGTACACGTAGATCTTAGTGTTCTGTGTCAGCATGGTGATGTTTCACAATCTCTGCGACAGTCTACAGAGAGTTGTTGACGCTTTTCCAAATCATGTTCCTTACTTTGCTTATTGCCTTTAGTCTTGCCAGGTTGAAGAGTCTGCAGTCTGAACGCGTGTGCAGGTTGATCCCTTCTGTGGACGTCCAGAAGGTGTAATTAAGCATGATATGGAAGAAGATGCCGAAGAGAGTGGTAAGCAAGGACACAGACTTTTTTCAATCCGCTGTTAATGTTGAATGGGTCGGACGATAAGCCATCATACTACACTGTGTCTTTCATGTCGCCATAGAAGGACTGGACGATGCTTAACAGCTTATGGGGGCATCCAATCTTCGTCAGGATTTTGAAGAGCCCATCTCTACAGACCAGATCGAATGCTTTGGTGAGATAAATAATATGCAGAAAGAGGGGTCAGTGTTGTTATCTGCACTTCTTCTGCTGTTGCCTGATTAGTGCTTACTGTCATCATTAATTTATGTTTGAAACGAGTACTGCTTAAATTATGAGGCATTTGTATTGACGTGCTGTTTAACTATTTGTACCTTTTATGTAATATACAAAAATGATGTTCATGGTCTAATACATTTGGTTTGATATTTATGTATTTTTTAATTATGAGCATTGCAAATTTATTTTTGTATAAATAATAAATTCATTGCTTTTCTCTGTTTTTAAAACAAAAACCTTTTATAATATAACATTTCACCACTTGCAATAATTTCACCACATGTAATTTCATCAAACAATTCAAACATGTCCAAAGTGTGTTTACAGCTCTGGTTTTATCCCAAAAGCTTGTAATTTGGTGTTTTTTTTAAAAAAATGATCTTGTTCTGTTTGCATTAATTTAGTCCAATTCAATAATGACTTATAATGCTGATCCAAAATGTTTGACAATTCCTGCAGTAATCAAGAGAAAAACATTGCCTTTGCTTTCCGACAACTCGCATTCACCGTAATAGGCTACAGCCAAATTGACGAAAGGCATGACATTGTAGGGATCAGAAAATGGCCATTTATGAAGTGGTCTGCCATTTCTTTGGGGAAAGAATTTAGTATCTTCTGGTATAAAAAAGTATGTTTTTTAAATCTCAAAAACCCATATATTTAATATTAAATTTCGTATAGAACTACCTTTGATGAAAACATGCGATTCTTGATAAAATTATTAATAATTAATAATACTTTACATAAAATATTTGGCGAAGTTATCAAATATTAGGGCTTTTGATATTTAATATAGAACATATTAATGTTTCGTGAAAATATTCTACTATATTTAACTTTCGATTTTATATCAAAATAATTATTTTATTTCAAAATGAATATTGTGAAGGAAAATTGACGAAAAGAACCAAATAATAGTTAGATTATACAACAGGAAAAATGCCACCTGGCATATGGCCTTATCACATCAAGCTTTTTCAACCTTTTATCACTAGAGCTATGTGCACTGGCAAAGCAAGAAATTCAGCTTCCACACTTGTAATATTTATATCAAACGAACAACGTTGTTTCATGGGAATTTGGGTGAAACCTGAAATCATCACCATCATCATCTAGGTCTATCTCTATGTTGTCCTGTTCGCTTGGACGGTTGCTATGCTACTGATCAGGTAACATTGTAGAAACATCCCAATGAATGTGCACGCATTCCCACATTATGACTAGAATCATTGAACTTCATTTTGTCTAAGTTCAATTTCATGGGTTTTATCCAAATTAATTCCTTTTCCGTCTGACTAAACACATTTCAAGGTGTCATTTTCTTATTATGGGGTGCTCCATAGATATAATGAACTTTTGAGAAAGTGGCAGGTGTAAGGTATTTACATTTGTAACGTGCACAATGGAGAGAATGGTGGCATATATCTATGTTTTTTATGTAGTGGGGTTGAAATTTCTTTTTATATTGTACTTGTGGAACTGTACTTGATCCAAGCACACAGACAGTATAAATGACATCTCCCATTTGCTTGAAAATCATCCTGAATTAGTCTATGGTATACTATCTGTATAAGTTATTATAATATAGAAAATTAATCTTGCAAGACAATACGAGCTTCTGAAAGTGCAATGAATGAGTTACTAAATAAATAAAATTTTAAACTGTTATCGTTTTTTTTTACTTTTACAATATACAAAATAATCATGAGTAAAGGACATATATTTTTATATCTACACATCTAAAATAAGGTCAATCTGTGTCCTGTTATTTCCACATTATACCCATCAAACATACATCAAACTAAATGTTATTAAAGTTCATTTAAAGATTACATTAGATATACAAGGTTTTTTTTACATAGCTATTATAATCAGCAAGGGAATTAATAATAATCTAACCATATTTGCAAAATATGAAACTGTAGATTTCATCATGTGCAGAGAGAGAGAGAGAGAGAGAGAGAGAGAGAGAGAGAGAGAGAGAGAGAGAGAGAGAGAGAGAGAGAGAGAGAGAGAGAGAGAGAGAGAAGCTATTGGATGAATATTTGCAATAGGATTGATTTAGTTAGGAAATATAGCTTAAATGAATAATATGGACAGAACAAGTGCCAGATCACTTTCCTAAAGTGCATGGATGTTATTAACAAAACAAAAATCTCTCTAACAAATTTGATCAAAATCTTAGGAGAAATGCAGTTTCTAGAATGCTAACAACCGTGAGTGATAACAACCCAAGCCTGATATATATTATATTAGTTATTAACAACCTCAATCAGATACATAGTATCTTTCGTGTTAATCTCATTCAATTAGATGCATACTATGTTGAATGTTAACAATCAGACACACATTATCTGAGTTGTAACAACCTGAGACAATCAGACACACATTATCTGAGTTGTAACAACCTGAGACAATCAGACACACATTATCTGAGTTGTAACAACCTGAGACAATCAGACACACATTATCTGAGTCGTAACAACTTGAGACAATCAGACACACATTATCTTTAGTGTTAACAATCTCAGACAATCAGATGCTAGTTAACTCATTTACATGCACTGATCATTGTCATCAGAGATCTTGATTATACCAACTAAAATTAAATTTATTTAAAATATCTTTAGAACCTAAGATTATAAATATAAAAAGCAGTTGCTTATTAAAAAATGGATAAAAGACAAACGCCGGGGCATAAGAAATGGTGACATGTTTTATGAACAGATAAACTATTGAAGATCACATTATGGCAATGGGAAACCATACAGAATAAGCAAATAGAACAACAATATGTTTAAACAACGAAATGGTAAAATGATAACAAATTAAAAGAAAATATCCGACCATATCTTATAAAAGAATGAATTTGCTTTTTATTGCTCAGGAATTTAATGTAGGTTAAGCAGCTAATCTAACGAATTTCAGTCTCACAGTTCACGATATATGTGTAACATAAGGAGAATCTGTACATCATCTGTCATAAAAGAACCAATGGCACAAATTAACACGTCGAAAGGTTTTGAAATCTCTGCCTTAACAAAATTCTTAAGAACTCTACATTCCAAATGCATCATTGAAACTTGTACTAAATGTTCACTAATGAAACATACATTTAGAAAATCAGAGTACCTGATTCAAACAGGAAATGACTTTTTAGATTAGCTGCTCGTATCATTTTTTGGACAGGTTAACAAATTTATCCATTCTAATTCAAACATAAATTTGGGAAAAATATGAAATTGTGTAAAGTTTACTTGAATAAAAAGGCTTGACAATAAAGATATTTCCAATAAATCTGGCTAAATTTCCATACTTACGCAATATACGTTGTTCGACAAAAGCCAATAAAAAATATTTTAATAACAAATCTAAATGATTATGCACTACTCATCGAATGAATCCAGTTTTTGACAATCATTTAACAAAATCTGCACTGCTCCCTTAAAGTTTGAAATGTTTGTATGTCCTGGATATGGTGAACCGATAGTATATGCCACAGTCTTTTCCAAGGACAACGAAATTGTATATGGGGTAATTTAAGACTGAATTCTTCTTCTTTGGTTATTGTACCTTACAATCAATAAATATGCCATCACTTTAAAAAGCACAGTTTATTCAACGTTTGTGTGTGCTGCTGATAGAACATTAACTTACAATAAGAACTCCAGACAAGGGCAATAAATGTATCTATACATATTGTTTTCAAAGCAACATAATCATTATCGATATTAATGAAAATGGAGTAATACTGATCTCAACTTATCCATCTATAAAGAAACTAAGCCATGGTCAACATGTAAGTCATCAGGTATGATTTATTCATATAGGTTTCCCATTCTATTACAATATTTCTCTGGTTCTTAAACTGTACAAGCCAACGTTATCCTTCAGCTGAGATTAATACTAAGTGGGTTATAAAATAATTATTGCACAAACCTGGAAAAATCAAATGAAGTTGGACCATGCAGATTTGATACATGTTATATATGTGTGTTCAAACGCCATGTGTAACACATAATAGGCTGCATGATACCACACCAAGGAAATGGAGCTACCTGCCTTTCCAAATGATAGGCCAAACAACAAAGTGAGCGAGATCAATTAGTAACACCACATAAAAAACATTGTACAACAATATTAGAAAGTTCATAAAAATGTAGTATATGGGAAGTCTATTATTTTATTATTATTAATCTTTTTTCCCTGCAGAATGGTAAACTCTGCTTACATGTTTTATCAAGTAAGTAGAGCTAGCAAACACTAGTAGAAGTGTAGATAATTTGTATCGTATAGCCTTAATACCAATGCATATATAAAACTGTACATTTTATAAATTGATAAATCGTATATCCTTTATAACAATATAATTCTTGCTTGATTGATTGTATCTATCTGATTTTATTATTTTACTGATTCAGGTTCTGTTAGAGACTCGTGCAACATTTATATCCTGTCCCACACACATACATCTGCATATATATATATATATATATATATATATATATATATATATATATATATATATATATATATATATATATATATATATATATATATATATATATATATTACATAGTCGGTACACTTTGCCTACAATGTGTGCAGTTTCATATTTTTGATATTACGAGGGATACATCATCCACGGAGTCATTACCTTTACCCCTCCACGAATAAACATACTGCCTACTTTTGCGGTGTAAAGCATTTGTAAAGACGAGACTTTGCCTGAGAAAAACAACCCAGACATAATTCAGGTTTATCTGTCATTATTAGCACATGACACTCCACTGTGCAGTAAGCTTACTCGCTAGAAAAGCATAATTTCACATTCAGCTCATTATGCAATTCCAATGGATTTTATTTGGAAATGCAAGGTATTATGCGTACAAGACCAAGATAAATTACAAATCACGTGACAGAACAGATGTAGAAAAAGGCGATCCTTAATGTATAAATAAGAAGCTGCATCAAAAATCAATTTTCCTACATGGAAATAAACCTGCTTTTAAAGTCGGAGATATGTCGTTAGGAGTGAAATAATATTTCAATCAAGTGATAAATTAATAAACCTTTGATAGTGGCGCAAAAGTTTACTTGTTAATTGAAGATACAGCCACATGATTTTTAAATCTATATTGTAATATTTTTGTGGAATAGAATTTGATAATAATCCACTCTATAGTCTTAGAAAATATTTTTCTTCTTCAACAGAAATGGCTCTTGCAAATTTTTATGTTAAAGATATGAGTACCGTATTGTATATTAAGGGGTTTATATTAGTAAACAGAACGAGGAGCGGGGGTGGGTGGGGTGGCTGATTTCCAAGATAGGAGCGTAAGCACATATTTATCAAAATATTAACAGGTTCTTTATTCACCAATTTTATGTCACGCCTGCATAAAGAGAGGCTCTTTTGACAACTGGTGTCTGTGCGTCCATTCTCGCAGGAAAACTTGAGTTTGAAGCAAAATACAGTCATAATACTTGGTGGATAGGTTCTACTTTAAATAACACATAATTGTGTAGATATATTTATACATTTGTTTACAGAGGTCAAACGTATACCGGAATAGGGGTGCTCGATATGACAGGAGTAAGTTCTCGTTTTTAATTTTGTAAACAATTTTATGGTTGGTTTAGAATTAATGGAGTCCGCTGTAGTGAATGAGTATCAACTATATTTTTACACAGTTTAGGCCATTTGAAAAGGCATCTGCGCTGTCCTGGATGAATAAGACGGGAAAACTGTAACGAAAATAATATCCAAGGTGCACTTCAGTTGGTCAAGTATTTATTTAGAGTTATCGTTGGATAAAATTATAACAGCAATATATATGTGTCTCTGTTAGAGACTTACACTATAAAGTCGTTGTGTAGTAGGAATTTAAGGGGATAATTTAACTGCACATAATCACACTTATACAGAACAAACACACACACACACACACACACACACACACACACACACATATATATATATATATATATATATATATATATATATATATATATATATATATATATATATATATATATATATATATATATACTCTCAGCAATGTTGGTTCCTTCTTTTAGGAATAATACTGAATGTTTTGGACATCTGTATTACTACTAGAATTAGTATTTAGTCAAATGATTGTTAAGCAGTGTCTTAGTAAAATTAAACATTTAATATTTGAATATTTTTTATTATGAAATTCACACGTTATGCTTATATTCATGGATCACTAATACAGACGGGTTCGATGTAAAAGAAGAGGAATTACATGTATACTCTAACACACAAACAAGCAAACAAACACATACTATCGTATATAATGTTAGGAAGTGTTTTTAGACACACTACTATACCTTTACCTAGAAACATACTCTTACAAGAGAAGGGGTAAATAAAGTAAAATAGTGTTTCACTTCTCAAACCTACAAACATACAGAAACATACAAACGAAATTTTTTTTTATGAAGATGAATATCCTTCTTTTCTGGTGACGTGTGTGGACCTGACAAGGGCCGTTGGGGTTGTCTCAATCAAAGCTTGTAAATATAATCTGCATCGCTTTTCGTCAACTTGGTTGCATGTCATTGCGCTTGATTAAGACTCTCTTTAGACATACATTTTTGTACACATGAATTCTTCTGAACCATATGCCTGTTTTAGTAGTGTTGGTAATAACACCGATTCGAAAAAGATTTAAATATTCCACCAACCAAATGCGTGTTAAATAATTCAGAACAAATGGTCGGACCCCTCTTATAATCACAAGAGATCTAAAGTGTATCGTAAAATTTGATGTACGGACACAACATCTTGCATACGGTTTACCATTTCGACACATTTTGAGTATCACACCTATTTACTGAAACAATGAATACCATGAACTGGCGTGCGTCTGAGGCTCATGTGTCGTATACCGGGTTGGTGATAGTGCGATGATTATGACTTTGACCTCGGCTGTAACCAGTACTCATCTTCGAAGCGAGGCTGATTTTAATTCAACTTTGGCCGATTTCCTCTCGTCTTTGGAAGAATGTTTTGAGTGCGACCTTATACAGTAACAGGACATAAACCAAACGGATTTCGAATCAAACACCTAATCCATGCGAATTAAACATCCAATAAATTCAACATTTCCATATACGAAACTAGAATCATACAAATGTGAAAACAAACATGCACTAGGAAATGATATGAATTCACTATACTGTGAATATGCGAAAAGAGCAAATAACTACGGATCGTATTATCAAATTATATCAAAATGAGTCCGGGATTCATATCCTTGAATAAATTTATACTGAAACAATTAACGTTGCGAGACTGCCAGCTTATTTGCTACACTATTTCTTTTAGCATCTCTGATATCATACTGCCGTTCGTACTGCTACATTAATAGATGCGTTGCAAACATTGCAGGTTATGCTACCAGATTACCAGCACTATCCTGCCATGCTGCCAGACCTGTGCTGCCACGTTAAGGCTCTGTCAACTATATGCTTCCAAGCTGCCAGCCCTTTCATCTATGTTTCAAGTCCTTTCAGATACTCTGCCAGCCGTTTATGTTATTATACCAGCCCCTTCACCAAAAAATAGTCCAAACCGAATAGCAAATTATTTTGTCAACATTTTATTAATAATAAAATACACACAGCTCATACATGATAAGAAATATTTAAAAACTAATTGCATTAATCTATTGAAATACATACTGCTATCAATTTTCTACTTCAATATAAAGACCGTAACAGTAAAACTATTTCAAACTGATTTTCTTACATACTATAATTAAAGCATGAAGAATACGATATATATATATATATATATATATATATATATATATATATATATATATATATATATATATATATATATATATATAATTTAAAATATGGATGCTTTACCAATTGAACTTCACAAATTAAACTACTAATTACCTCTGTGGCTCTAGTAAGTTATTAAATGTATATACCTCCTGACTTACAAAATTTCAAAAACCAAGGGCTATGTACCCATAAACATCATGAAATATTGATATCTCCCTGCAGGCGATCTAAAACGAGATGGATATTGGTCGAGGTAATAAAACAAAATGGAACCCTACTCTGCGTAGTGCTGTACTTGTCAACAAAATCAGTTACACGGAATCGTTCTAAGGCATTACATATTTCCTAACCTTATTGAATATGTTGCAAATCTCGGCTCGTTCAAAGTAACAAAAAGAGTGAAACCAACAAGCTTTGTAAATTTTAGCAAAAAATAATTTCCCTACAAAACAAAAACTATGAAAAAAAAAACGACTTTCGTTTTGTGAATTGAAACACACAAGTTCTATAAATGAAATGTTTTAAATAAATCCAATTTCGAATCGCCATGAAATTCAAAGATTGTTGACGATGACGTAAGACGAATGAAGTAATGATGTCAAAAGCTCCTGGTTGAATTGCATGAATCAAAAAAGAATTGTCAAACTTTCCACGTTGAAATTTTTAAATCACAAGAGAATATTTCAGCTTTAGCACACTTAATAATTTCCACTGTATGTCGCTGTTCAAAGCTTTGATGACGAAGCACTTATATTCCAGAGAATATAAATTGTTCTTAAATACGAAATAACTCCAAATTGTCACAACAGAAAACACGTTTGATTTCTTTAAGGTACCTTTGCGACTAAAGCATTATTACTAAAAACGTTAGTCTTAAAAACAATTCTAGATCACACAATATGTCAAGTGGTCACTTGGCACGTGCACAAAAATTTTGATGACACAAAGTGATCACGCAGGTAATATATGTATGACCTTGGTACTGACCAATCATTTAAACTTCATGCAATAAAGTGTCTGAACGAGGTCAGCTAAAATTAATGCTAATGAAATTCATTTCAGTTTTGTACAAACAGAATGTTCTTTTAAACAAAATGATCATTGCAATAAATGGAATGAAACAAAAATAATTTGTTTTATAAAAAAAACTAACATACAGGCAATTCGGTTACAAATAAGTAACAAATATACATTCACCTATATCTCTATTCATTCCAGTGATGGGTGATTTCAGAAACAGAAGAAATAATTTGAAATCTTTCGCAAATGAAAAAGGAAGTAGAATGATAATTTAATGGACAGCAACACCAGGAGCAGGAAACACGAAAACGAGTAGTTGTAGAAGAAACATGCAACATTTTAAATTAAGAAGAACAGAAGGAAAAATGAATGTAACCAATCTGATGAGGCAGCTTCAAAATATTGTTGTGGAGCTAAAGCGAGACCCACGTATCAAACCGCTTTAGCTCAACCAAAGAAAATGAAACCTCCACCTGCTACGATTTGTAAACAGTCTTTTATAGCTACATACACTCTCGCTGCCACTGAGATGTACATGTATTTAAGTATCACACAATACAACAAAACATGAACATAAACAAACACTTATGTTTTCAGCTGTATATTATCTTTTAAATAATAATAAAAAATAGGATACTACATTACATATGCATTTCTTCTTTCTTTCCTTGTCTGTCTTTTGCTTTGAATTTCTTCGCCGGCATGGATTCTTCCTTTTCGCTTGCTTCTATCTGTCTTGCTCTCTTGCATTTAGTGATATGCATGGGTTTTTCTTTTGTTTCGGAAGGTACCTCATCCTTCTGTTTATTCTCATTCTTCTACTCTTGTTTTGGGACACTCAGAGGACAAATGTCCTTTTTCCTGACAATAACATGTATCATTAACGTAGTCTTTCTTTTCTCGTATGTTTCCTTTACTTTGACGTTTTGGATATTTTGGAGGCAAATGGCCTGTCCTTTTTGCACCAAGGGCAATTATTTCCACTTTCATCTTTGTATTCTGTAGACGGTAAGCTAGACTTATTGTAAGTGGCATAAGTTCGAATGACTATCTGTAAATCTATGATTGGTTATGCTTTGTTTTGACTTCTCCATTTTCTTCTTCTCATTTTGAAAGCTGAATGAATTATATATCATAATGGGAGAAACTCTCTCTAGACATTCGGGGAAAGTGCCTGTAAAACTTAGGCAAATCAAATTTGAAATCAAGATGAAAGGATCGCAAAGATGATGGCTTTTTATTTCTCGTCATATGTAAAATGTTAGACCATAGTGCATGCTAGTCATTCACAACATGGCATGACTGAGACTGAACAAACACCCTCTACCTCTTCAACCACAACACCAGGAGAGTCCAAAGCCATTAAGATAAAATGTCGTACGTTAGCTTAAACGTATGTTCACATTGGAGACAAAAACTAACTTTCAGAAGATTTAAAACTACCGCGTACATATGCACCGTGACATTTATCTGTTACAAATAGCAGGTGTATTTAAAGATTAGTGTGATTCCTATTTTAGAGACACTGAAACGGTAATGTCAATATAAGGAGAACGATTCTTTGAAACTCTCAATTGACCATAACAATTCAGAGGTTCCAGTCTAGATTGACTTTAGTACGCCGGCAGAATTTACACATTCCTACGTTGTCGACAAAACTGAATATGTTCAGCAATTCAATGACAAGTTTTACATGACCTATAGAGCGCTTACTCTTCATGCTTTCGTCCTATGGCGAAATTATTCCAAATACAAACGAGACCACAGATTTGCAAACAGCGCGGAAAATATTCCACTATAGGACTGAGCTTAACAAAGAAGAGAAGCAGAACTTGCATTACTTTCAGATGGCATTTTCAAAGAGACCATGTGTGGCATTCTAAAACGAAAAAAGCTGAAGACGTGAAGCCTCATCATTATCCATTGAACGAAAAATAATCAACGCTTTTGCAACCTGGTTCTACGCATATATATATATATATATATATATATATATATATATATTTATATATATATATTTATATATATATATATATATATATATATATATATATAGAGAGAGAGAGAGAGAGATATATATATATATATATATATATATATATATATATATATATATATATATATATATATATATATATATATATGGGGGACCTGTTTAAAGACCAAACTATGCATTCATGAAAGAAACGAATGCAGTCATTGCTCGACTTGCAAGTTAATTCCTTTGTTTTTCAATCTTATTGCAAACAATACTGCATGAATTTTTTAACCAGCACACAAGACTGAAGAATAGTGAGTTTCGAATTATTTCATGGTCTCAGTCTTGAATAGCAGTACTGCTTCTTAAAAGTTGTAGGTACATTCAAAGCCTGTTATTAATGAGTATTTCTTATGTGCATGAATGGCCGAGCATTCAAAAGAAAATATTAACTGTTTAGACAGCGGTGGCTCTAAGAATTATTGATACCAATACAAATACAGACAGGGCCAATTGCATACCGAATGTAAATCATAGGACTGACAATGAACTATTGATCGAGTCAATTTGTGAACTTTGATGTCTTGAAAGAACCATGTCTGGGCTGACAAGATCAAGGTTTTCGTGTTAAAACGTTAGATCCTCATACAATTTTTGTGTGGTGTTGTATAGACTGGCAGTCGACTTACACAGTACCTGAAGAAAGCTCGGGAGAATCAATTTAGTTTGTACAAGGGATCGTGTCTGAATTTAGTTAAACGAATCTTGTCATATATGATCACATGTTAGGAGAAGACTAAAGAGAAATGAAACTATTGTTGACACAAATATACAAAATGAATTTACATCACGCAAATAGAATCACTGCACCCTGATAAGTTACAGGTTATTGTCGCCCTCCTTCTTCATGCAAGGATCAAATCGTTAATGCGTAGCTTCAGTGCATCTGCATCTTGTTGTTGATGGGTCATCATAAATTGTCTATAATTCTTGGATATCATCAATTTTGGCCAGGTACTTCTACTCAGCCGTGCCTTAAATTGTAAAGGTACAGTTCTATAAAACTCAAATCAGTTGACTAACGAAATGAATGAAACGTGTGGAGTCACCAGACCCCAAATGGGTCGCTATTTATGTGGATAGCGGTGGCTTCAAGAATTATGGATACCAATGCAAAGACTTGCAAGGCTAATTGCATGCCGAATGAAAAGTCAAAGGACTGACAACGAACTATTAATCGAGTCAATTTGTGAACTTTGATGTCTTTAAAGAACTTTATCTGGGCTGACAAGATCAAGGCTTTCGTGCTAAAACGTTAGATCCTCATACAATTAATAAATTCAACAGAGATTAAAAGAAACACCAGAAAATGTACGTCGATTCATAAGAGACACATAGATCACGAATACTTTATAATTATTTTTTTTTACACAGCATTGGTCAGTTTATTTATTGATGTACGACTCACTTATACCTTACATGCTTTCGTGCTTTACTTTAATGCATTTATTCTTAAGTAAATGGAAATATGTTTGTGTTGACACTTTCAAAACCACGGTAAAAGCAACATCCAGTGTAAAAATATCTTTGTTCTTGTATGCCTATATCAGAATTATCAATATTATTGTTAAAGTTGTATTCGCTGTGTTGTGTTGTGTTGTGTTGTGTTGTGTTGTGTTGTGTTGTGTTGTGTTGTGTTGTGTTGTGTTGTGTTGTGTTTCCTACTCCTATGCATACGCTCTAGTCCCTTTTGGAGGCATTGTATCTTACGCCATCGATTTATAATGCTGATTGCTTGACCAAGTGGTTCAGACAAAAACGAATTTGTCATATCTTTTTTTTTGTTGTTGGGTAGGGCAAACATTGAGAGGTCAGCTATTCAATTTTACGGATGTAGGTCCAAATATATCTAGAGGTGAAAAAGGAAATGTGTGTGTGTGGGTGTGTTTGTGCGTGTGCAAGTGCCACCTTACCTTGCCCCTATGTGCGGGAGCTAGTGTGTACATTTTAAAAGTTACATGATAAATAGTTTCGTATCGTTTTCCATAGCTACTTATAGTGACGTGTGCATAAAGGGATGCTGCAGTGGAGCGTGAGAGTACCAATGCATCGTCGCATCACTGCATATCACCATGGTAGTAGCAAAGCGCTCGACGCGAGATTGATGTTAAAAAAAAACAATAATCTGAAGCAAAAAATCATACATAATGACTAAAATACCTCCAATTATCCGCATGACCCATTCAGACATTATGAGAGAGAGAGAGAGAGAGAGAGAGAGAGAGAGAGAGAGAGAGAGAGAGAGAGAGAGAGAGAGAGAGAGAGAGAGAGAGAGAGAGAGAGGGGGGGGGAGGGTCCTGTGTCAGAACCGCTCATAGTGGTAATATGAGGTGTTTTAGTCACTCGGTATGATTTTATTTTATCTGCAGATTATTGTTTTTTTTCTTCTTAACATCAAGCTCGCGTCACCTGTGGATAGTAGTACACTAGGCGCTGGATATATTCTTTTTGGTAATTACTATGTATATCTGTTTGTGTGTGTGTGTGTTTCAGCTTAAACCATGCCAGGCTAAATTTGTTCTATATCATTAGGAACTTTTTTAAGTAGGTTGCAATACTCAGGCTTACATCCAAGCAAAGGTCGCTTTCAAATGTTTCACAATATAATTAAAAGACATAACAAGCAAACTTCACTGTTCCCTCATATGTTCGCATCTACCACTTAATCACATACGAATACACATGACATTTGAAACAGCTCCATTGTGTTTCTATTAGTCATTGTGAAGGAAAACACAAGCAGGACTACATAAATATCGGTTAACGGTTAATATTGAGGAATGAATGCAAGACAAATTTATTGCGAGCATTTTGTTTTGAATACATAAGTCTGGTTAGTACACATACACACACATACAACACCTCTCTCTCTCTCTCTCTCTCTCTCTCTCTCTCTCTCTCTCTCTCTCTCTCTCTCTCTCTCTCTCTCTCTCTCTCTCTCTCTCTCTCTGATAGAGAGAGTATCCCATAGCGACTGAAGTAAATGCCCGTTCTTACACGGACACATTTTTATTACTATCTAAACTTTTGCTTCGTAAACAAAAGGTATGTTCCGAGTGAACAAATGTATGTTTTACACTTCATTGACCGCGATGAATTTTAAAGCGGTTTCTGGGAAGGTTGCCAAATTGTTTATTGTGAAATGCAACCCAAGGACCTACCAGACCGGCATTTGTTGAGTATCAAAGGACAGGTAATGACAGTCATTCATTTGTTATTCATACCATGTTCTAGGTATGGTAAGTTTATATCAGGTGTTTATTCTTGGTTGTAACAGACCAGAAGACGTCTGCTACTGCTGATTAAATGTAGAAGGATTCCAAATTCAACTCATTCATTCAGGTATGTAAACATGTGTTGTTTTTTAAGCATAAGAGCACATGAATAAGAGGATAAAAGGGTTGGAGTACGAGTCTATAAAATTTATTGCTTGAAATAAATTATAAATCACTACATTCTGTGATTCTCTCTCTGTCTATGTTTGTCTGTCTGTCTGTCTGGTAATCTCTATCTCTCTCACTCACTGTCCCTCCAACCAACATAGAAAACACCCTCCCTCTATCCTTAGCTAAATAAATTGGCATGGACGGGTAGAGAAAATTTGTCGGCTTTTATCAGGCATAACTTTTCCACTGCAATGTTGTACAGCTTGGCGAATCTCCATTCTCACCCACGCATTTTTGCACGTTTTTAGGTATTCTTTCGTTTTGTAAAGGAGAAGGTGGCATCTTTCAAGATAAAATTTGTATGTAAAATTATGAGTTTGTCGGGTACTCTTCTGTAGTGTAAATCTCATGCTAACTTTTTATTCCATCCCTATTAGTAACTGAATCTCTACCCAGCCGATTCCTCATATTGTAATTACGTTAGTAATTGAAATTACTCCCATATAAGTGCGACATATTAGGAAAAAACAATAGTTAACAAAGATAAGTGATGCACTTTTACATATTCATATACTCAAATCATAAAAATGAATTGTAATTATAACAGCGGTAAAGCGATTTATCTACTGCGGATTATTTCCCCTGGGAAAAACACAAGGTTCTAAATTTAGTTACGTCCTGGATGACTAGCGTCAGTGGAAACTACGTTCGTTGCCAGGTATGTTTGGTTTAGTATCTATGATAATGAGACAAGGTGGAGTTCAGCTTTGGTCGTTATAGTTTGATTTGATATAAGGTGATTTGCACGATACAAGTTTAATTTACGTCACAGGGGCTCGTATCTTTGCTCACAATTTAAATATTAGTCCTACATGTACTATATTTAACACAGAGTATACATGACTTACTGATATTTAAGCTGTAAGCAACGATAATTGCCTATGTGTTATGAATGTGATTGATTGTTTCACATACGTGAAGACACAAATCAGACGCAATTGAATTCCGACTATTTATTTTCCACACGCACACACAAACACACACACACACAATCTCAAACACACACACACACACACACACACACACACACACATATATATATATATATATATATATATATATATATATATATATATATATATATATATATATATATATATATATATGTGTGTGTGTGTGTGTCTGTGTGTGTGTTTGAGTGTGTAAACGTGTGTGATTCCAAGTATGTTTGGTTTAGTATCTATAATAATGAGACAAGGTGGAGGCCATCAGCTTGAGTCGTTATATTTAGAGTGGATATAAAGTGATTTGCAACCTACAAGTTTAATTTGATTCACATAAGCTCGATTCGTTGCTCACAATTTAACTATTAGTAATACATGTACTATATTTAGTACAGAGTATATATGACTGACTAACATTAAAGCTGTAAGCAACGATAATTACCTATGTGATATGCGTGTGATTAATTGTTTCACATACATGAAGACAAAAGTCAAACACAATTGAATTGCGACTGTTTTTCATTTTCCACACCCCCTCAAACACAGAAAGATATATATATATATATATATATATATATCTATATATATATATATATATATATATATATATATATATATATATATATATATATATATA
Source organism: Potamilus streckersoni (assembly GCA_016746295.1). Lineage (NCBI taxonomy): Eukaryota > Metazoa > Mollusca > Bivalvia > Unionida > Unionidae > Potamilus > Potamilus streckersoni. Next base: position 20,742 of record JAEAOA010000595.1, on the reverse strand, counting down.
TATATATATATTTTATAATTTTAGTATTCTCATAGAGGACCAATGCACAGGGAGATACTGTATCTACTGGCTTTTCAAGATAAACTGGTAATTCTTTAATATCCAATGCTAGTAACTAAAACCCATATTTGGTATAATGTTTTTCTATTAATACAAAACCATTGGAATAAAGAGAGTATATACAATTCGTGCGCGTAATAAAAGATATAATAGCACAAAATAGATTGCATCACCGATATTCTTTCTGAATTGTGGCTACTATATGCGTGGAATAAAATATAATATTCAAGTAGTAGCAGAAACTATGCATCATTTAATATACATTTTTTGTTCCTTTCTCTCTGCAGCTGGGTGATGTGGATTGGGAAGGGAGAGACATTTGTTGGACAGAGTAAATGCCTATTTCATACTTCTGCTTACATGTTTATTATTTCACGAAACCCTTGTCGATATAGTGATAATGATATTTGAGATGATGATAAATGCAGCTATTACGATGACCATTTCAATTATTGAGATGTTTATAGATTTTATCCCGTACTTTCAGTTGACATGACTCACAAGTTCCCGGAGCACTACTGTTCTGTGTCAGATAGATTATCCAACATTTTGGATAATGTCGGCTACTCACGGGAAGACCGAGATCGGAAGGTTACGGTTGCCACTAATTATGAGGTGATCTCGAACATCGTCACGGCTTTGATGGGGAAAATGATATTATATATATTTGGCAGTAGAGGGGAGGGTTCCACTGGACCAGGACTTCAGTCAGATATAGACGTTCTGCATCAAATCAATGCAGCTCAGGTAGTCACTGAAATAGTTCAATGTCAGGCAGAAATGACACCTCTCCTTATGGTTAATGATAACCACACTCATCCTGGCTATGTAAAATTACAATGCATACTATCACCAGGCTACGCTACATTGTTAGCATATCTGAAAGGATATAATATTAACCCCACTATTATTGATTCATTAAAGAGGACTATATTATTAAACACAATACATCATCGTTTTGGTACAGTATCTGGCCCAGCATTTCAAGAACGTCATGATCTCAAGGAACTTTCCGCTGACAAGGTGGTTGCTTTTAGATGCTCAGAATGGCCTCAAGTGGGATTTGAATGGTTCCAGCGTCGCAGATTAAGTGGATGGCCTACACCTATACAAATAGAGAATGCTAGGGAATATGGATGCTTTGTCACACCTGTTGGACATCCACACAGCCCTGAGTGCCATCTAGAGTGGAGGTTATCATTTTCAATAGCTGAGAGGGACATCGCAAGATCTTTTGAAGACACTACAATGAAAGTCTACATGTTGCTGAAAATGGTAAAGAAAACGTATATTGAACCTGTTGTAGGTGACGCATTTTCAAGTTACCATTGCAAGGTTTGCATGTTTTGGATGAGGGAAAGAACACCAAATGAACTATGGAGGAATGAAAATCTTCTGCAATGTCTCGTCCTTTGCATCAGACAGCTGTACGAGTGGGCAACCACGGGATTTTGTCCTGACTACTTCATTGTCATAAATAATATATATGACAGAAAGATTATTGGAGCAGTAAGAAATAACTTATTGCAAATACTCAGAAATCTTCTCTCTTCCAATTGTACGTTTTTGCTAGGTATACAATGCTGTAATTTGGGGCAGCATATTGCAGACAAGATCAGCAGATTTGATTATTGCATTATACCGATCGCAACTGAGGAAAGAGTTAATCACATGTTGACTCTAAGTGCTGCAAGTAGGTGTAGGTATTATATACTTTACTTCATTCCACAGCACCATTCAACTTTAGTTGATTATTTAGACAGAATCGTGTATACCGCCAAGTATCTGCCGTGCAACTTGCAGTATCCTCTCAAATATGTAATGATGATTATGTGGTCCCAGTTAGGATTCCATATAGCCACAATCTGCAAAGAAAATGCATATTTATTGTCCCGAGAGCAAGTAGACTATCTTGTGGCTTTGGCATCGGGTTGCCTCTCTTTAGGCATCAACATTGATGCTACTTCTGTAAGAATTAAACTGTGTGGATTGGGAATGGAACTTGGAAATCATAATTCAATAGAGACGTCACTTCAACATATCAGCGACTATTGTTTGAGGTACATATACTCTACTACGATAGGACATATTAACTTTCCTTTATCCAGTACAGAAAGTTTATTCCGGAATAGATACAATACTGAGGAGCTGCTGCAGAATCAGATATCATACAGCGTAGTCTATCTACCGTCAGAGATGTCAATCACCCCCAAGACACTGAGGATGGAGATGTTCAGGTCAATTGGTGCTCCCTCCGATTTGAGAAAAGAATTCATCGATTTCTGGTTTGACTGGGGCGTGATTGACTCTGTTGTGTGTCTTTACTTCTTTCAGTACCTGAATTTCAGCAGACAAGGGAATGAGAGACATAAAGAGGTTGCTATGTACAATATGATTCACGTGATTAGCACTATGCCAGACATTTTCCACAAAGACACAGCATTAAATCTTCTTGGCTATTCCTTTATGCATGAAAATCAGCTGACCAATGCATACAGATGCTTCAATCAATCATTGAAAATCCGTCCTTATCATAACGCTGCAAAATTTTACTTGGGCCTGCTATTCAATAGGATTCATGCTACTGACAGAGGACACACACAATATAGAAAAGGGAGAATTGATATTTTCAGCTAGAGTAGTATTGTACATGAAAATAAATGCTAATTCATAAGTAGTATTTTCAATATGGTAAAGCATTTCATCTCTCTAGGTGTTATAAAAGATGCTTATGTTTTATGGTAGAACATGAACTGGTGAACAACTCAAACTTTGACTAAATTAGTGCTTATTGTTGGCTTCCGTTAGCCTCGAGAGACGAAGAAATGCTCCATGGAGAGGTATCTCAGTTGGAAGTTGGAAGTGGTAGCGTCTTCTGAGGGTATGGAGTCCCACACAGGAGTGGCAATCCTTGATACAGTTGCTTCACTAAGATCTTTTTTCATTAGCGAGCGGTTGTAACTTTTCATCGCTGGCTTTCAGACCAATGAAGAGAGCATGCCTTCTCCAGCTGGACGTTTCATCAGCAAGCTCTTACCAGGTGTTGACATCGATCCCAAGAACATTCATGCCGTGCTTGCAGACATCCTTTAAGCGGAAATGTTGCCGTCTGATTGATCTTTTGCCAGAGGGAAGCTTAGAGTAGAGACATTCTTTAGGGATCCGTCCGTATTCCATTCAAAGTGCATGACCCATCCATCTGATGCGACGTTGGCTTAGGAGTGTGACCATGCTGAGAATTTTGGCATGTTCAAGCACCTCGATATTTGTCAAACGATCGCTTCACGTGATACCGAGTATGCATCGGAGATAACGCATGTGAAAGGCGCTCAGTCTTTTCTCCTGAGAGTCTTACAGGTTCTAGGTTTCACTGGCGTACAGGAGGGTACTTAGCACGCAGGCATGGTACACGGAGATCTTAGTGTTTAGTGTGAGCATGCCGATGTTCCACACTCTCTGCGACGTTCTAGAGAGAGTTGTTGACGCTTTTCCAATCCACATTCCTGACTTTTATTATTGCCTTCAGTCGTGCCAGGTTGAACAGTCTGCCGTCTGAATGCGTGTGCAGGGAGATCCCTTCTATGGCCATCCCAAATGGCTGTTAAACAGGACATGAAAGAAGATGCCGTAGAGCCTGGGAAGCAAGAGCACAGCCTTGTTTCACTCCGCTATTAATGTGGAATGGGTCGGACGATGAGCCAACATACTGCACTGTGCCTTTCATGTCGCCATGGAATGACTGGACCATGCTTAACAGCTTTGGGGGGCATCGAATCTTCGTCAGGATTTTGAAGAGCCCATCTCTGCTGACCAGATCGAATGCTTTGGTGAGATCTATAATATCTAGGAAGAGGTGTCGGTGTTGTTATCTGCACGTCTCCTGCAGTTGCCTGATTAGTGCTTACTGTCATCATTAATTTATGTTTGAAACGAGTACTGCTTAAATAATGAGGCATTTGTATCGACGTGCTGTTTAACTGTTTGTACTTTCTATATAATATACAAAAATGATGTTCATGGTCTAAGACACGTGGTTTGAGATTTATATATATATATATATATATATATATATATATATATATATATATATATATATATATATATATATATATATATATTGTTTATGTGCATTGCAAATTTATTTTTTTGTATTAAAGGAAGCAAAACTGGTTACTGGTTACTGGTTAATGAATTTAATGCTTTTATCTGTTTTTAAAACAAAAACCTTTTTTCAAATATCAATTTTCCACTTCCAATTATTTCACCATATGTAAATTCATCAAACAATCCAAACATGTCTAAAGTGTGTTTACAGCTCTTGTTTTACCCTAAAAGCTTGTAATTTGGTGTTATTTAAAAAATGATCTGGTTCTGTTTGCTTTGATTTAGTCTAATTTAATAATGACTTATAATGCTGATCCAAAATGTTTGACAATCCCTGCAGTAATCAAGAGCAAAACATTGCCTTTGCTTTCAGACAACTCGCATTCACCGTAATAGGTAGAGGTCTTTAGAGGTAATAGGCAAGACACAGTGTGGGGATCAGTAAATGGCCATTTATCAAGTGGTCTGCCATTTATTTGAGGAAAGATTTTAGTATCTTGTAATACAAAATAAAAGTATGATTTTTCAAATCTCAAAAACCCATATATTTAATATTATATTTCGTATAGAACTACCTTTGATGTAAACATGCGATTCTTGATAAAACAATTATGCGTAATATTTTGCATAAATAATGTAGAAAAGTCATCGTCAAATATTAGTTCTTTTGATATTAATATAGTACATATTAGTGTTTCATGAAAATATTGTACGATATTAAACGTTCAATTTGATATGAAAATAATTATGTTTTAATATGAATATTGTAAAGGCAAACAGAAGAAAAGAACCAAATATGATAGAGATTAGAACAGGAGTATACCACGTGGCACATGGCCTTCATCACATCAAGCTTTCCCAACTTTTTATCATTAGTGTTATGTGCACTGGCAAAGCAAGAAATTCAGCCTCCCCACTTGCAAAATTTAAATCTAGGACCCCATTGAAATGAACAAAGTTGTTTCATGGGAATTTTGGCAAAACCTCAAATCATCACCATCAGCTCTATCTCCATTGTTGTCATGTTCGCTTGGGCGGTTGTTATGCCACTGGTCATGTACCGTTGTAGAAAAATCCCATGGAATGTGCACGCATACCCACATAATGACTCCAATCATTGTACGTTATTTTGTCTAAGTTCAATTTCACGGTTTTTATTCATATTATTTCCTCTTCCGTCTGACTAAACATATTTCAAGGTGTCATTTTCTTATTATGGGGGCGATCTATAGCTATAATGAAGTTCTGAGAGAGTGGCAGGTGTAGGGTATTTACATTTGTAACTTGCACAATGGAGAGAATATCGGAATATCTCTATGGTTTTTATGTAGTGTGGTTGAAATTTCTTTGGATATTGTACTTGTGGAACTGTACTTGATCCAAGCACACAGACTAAACAAAATGACCTCTCCCATGTGCCTGAAAATCATCCTGAATTAGTCTATGGTATAATATCTGTAGAAGTCATTCAAATATAAAAAAATTAATCTTGCCAGACAATACAAGCTTCTGAAAGTGCAATGAATGAATTACTAAATAAAAACAATTTAAAACCGTTATATATTATTTCTACTAATATGCATCTTAAGAGAACATAATCAAGACTAAAGGACATAGATTTTTATATCTGCACATCTAAAATAAGGTCACGCTGTGTCCTGTGTAATCCCACATTATACCCATCAAACATACATCAAACTAAATGATATTAAAGTTCTCTTAATGATTCCATAAGATATACAAGGTCTTTTTTTTATATAGCTATTATAAACAGTAAGGGAATCTGGGATATTGTGTTTTATATAATAAAATTCTCAACTTATATGCAAAATATGAAACTAGAGATTGCATCATGTGGAGAGAGAGAGAGAGAGAGAGAGAGAGAGAGAGAGAGAGAGAGAGAGAGAGAGAGAGAGAGAGAGAGAGAGAGAGAGAGAGAGAGAGAGAGAGAGAGAGAGAGAGAGAAGCTATTCGATGAATATTTGTGATGGGATTGATTTAGTTAGGAAATAAAGAATAAATGAATAATATGGACGGATTAGTGTCAGATCAATGTCCTAAAGTGCATGGATGTTATTAACAAAAACAAAAATCTCTTTAACAAATTTGATCAAAATCTGAGAAGAATTGCAGTTTCGTGAGTGATAACAACCCAAGTCTGATATATATTATATTAGTTATTAACAACCTCAATCAGAAACATAGTATCTTTCGTGTTAATCTCATTCAATTAGGTGCATACTATTTTGAATGTTAACAATCAGACACAGTATCTGAGTTGTAACAACCTGAGACAATCAGACATACATTATCTGAGTCGTAACAACCTGAGAAAATCAGACACATTATCTTAATTATAACAACCTGAGACAATCAGACACAAATTATCTTTAGTTTTAACAATCTCAGACAATCAGATGCTAGTTAATCTCATTTACATGCATTGATCATTGTCATCAGAGATCTTGATTATACCAACTAAAAAAATAAATTTATTTAAAATATCTTTAAAAACAAAGTGATAAATATAAAAAGCAGTTGCTAAATAAAAAATGGATAAGATACAAACTCCGGGGCATAAGAAATGCTGACATGATTTATGAATAGATGAACTATTGAAGATCACATTATGGCAATGGGAAACCGTACAGAATAAATAAATAGGACAACAGATGGTTAATCAACGAAATGGTAAAATGATAACAAAGTAACAGAAAAAATCCGATCATGTATTATAAAAGAATGAATTTGTTTTTTATCGATTAGGAATTTAATGCAGGCTAAGCAGCTAATCTAACAAATTTCACTGTCTCACAGTTCACGGTATCTGTGTAAATAATGAGAATATGTACATCATCTGGCATAAAAGAACCAATGGCACAAATTAACACGTGGAAAGGTGAAGGTCTCTGTTTTCTGCTTTAACAAAATTCTTAAGAATTCTACATTCCAAATGCATCAGTGAAATTTGTGCCGAATGTTCACTAATGAAACATACATACATAAAACCAGAGTACCTGATCCAAACAGGAAATGACTTATCAGATTAGCTGCTCGTATCATTGTTCGGACAGGGTAACGAATGTATCCATTCTAATTTAAACATAAATTTAAAAAATATGAAATTGTGTAAAGTTTTCTTGAATTTAAAGGCTTGACAATAGATATATATCCAGTAACTCTGGCTTAATTTCCATACTTACACTACATACATTGTTTGACAAAAGCCAATAAAAATTATTTTAATAACAAAATTAAATGAATATGCACTACTCATCGAATAAATCCAGTTTCTGACAATCATTTAGCACAATCTGCACTGCTCCCTTAAAGTTTCGAATTGTTGTATGTCCTGGACATGGTGAACAGATAGTATATGCAAGAGTCTTTTCCAAAGCCAACGAAATTGTATATGGGGTGATTTAAGACTGAATTCTTCTTCTTTGGTTATGGTACGTATTAATCAATGAATAAGCCATCTCTTTAAAAAGCACAGTTTATTCAACATTTTTGTATGCTGCTGATAGAACATTAACTTACAATAAGAACTGCAGACATGGGCAATAAATGTATCTATACATATTGTTTCCAAAGCAACATATTGATTATCGATAGTAATTAAAATGGAGTAATACTAATCTCTACTCATCCATCTATTATGATAGGTTTTGTCTGATGTTGTTTTTAGACGTTTCTATCATAACCTTCTTCTCGTGTCTAATTACGAGAAGGCAGGAAGTTCAGCATTCATAAGAATAAGGTGTCACATATGATGGTGTAGATTACATCTTTTGTGGGGAATGCTTGGCTGTGAAGAGGTGGGATCGCTGTAAGAAATAGACATAACACTCATTGAGAGCATGGAACCGCACTTTATTGACATATATATAGATACATATTCTAAAGATACAACATGTAAATTTATTTATGTTGAAAATACATACAATACATATTACAATACTTATTAAATAGTTCTTCCACAATCTAGTATTTCATTTGTCCATTCATTTTTCTGTATTTTTGAATACAAGTGATTTAAATATTTAAAGAGCCTAAAATTCAATAACTGTAATAAATGTATTTTATTTTATTTATTGTAAGGTAAAGACCTGAAAAAGATCTGTGAATGTTGTACTTATTATTTAAAGAATATATATTTATTCTCAATTAAATTATAACATGAAGCTAGTAATTATTTCAAACAAATACTAATGAACAGCGAAGCTGTAAAATATTTCGTTACTTTATGATTGTGGAAGAAGGGAACTCAATAATATTATATTATAAATACAATGAACATCAATTCAGTAAAATATTAAATCAGTAAAATATTTCATAGTAGAAAAGAGAACTCACTATTACATTATATTAATGAAATAAAAATAATTCAGAAGAATACCACAACTCACTATAAAATCTTTAACTTCTAAAAGCGAGTATAAAGCATAAGTTTCTTACCTGTAAGAAATAGATATAACACTCATTGAGAGCATGGAATCGCACTGAGAATAAAACAGCTCAAAGCCTTTTTATATTCTGGAAGCTGCCTGATCACAAGTGCTACATCCAGCCTCAAAAGATTTTTGTCTAAAATGACGCGTGCTTCTTGCGTGCTTTCCAAGGACAGCTTTAACTTTATATCAAGTTTTAGTGGGGGGGTAGAGTGTGAGTGTGGACGGTATTTTTCCAAGTAACGACCTTTTGGATTATGTCCATAACCTTCCAGTGGTCATTCACATTGTAAACCTAATTAATTTAATTATTCCCTATGGTGATTATCAATTACTTTGTTCCCAACTTCACAACGAAATCTAATAAGGTTTTATTGATTGAATGGTGCGATTAAACATCATTTGACTTCTATCCGATTGAACTGGCTTATTAATTAGGCTTTTTCCATTACCAAGTGAAAGCTGAACAATAATAAATGCTTAATCTAAATTCATTTCAATGTCCTTATTATATTCAGGATATGAATTATTGATTGGAGCACGCTTCTCCTACACTCCAATCAATATCAAAGCACTAGCTTAAATTTGGATGTTTTTATCTTCCAATAACTAGAGATTTCAATATGTTGTACACAAATTAATATTTTCGTTTCTTTCTTTTAGAATTGAGATCTTGATAAATACCTCTTGGTTAAATTAGCCGAGACCTCGAGGCTAGTAAAAAATTTGATAAGTATACGAGGAAGAATAAAGAAAAAAATATTAAAAATCAAAAATTACAATGCTTAGGTAGATGAAAAAATTACAATGCATTGGTAAGTTGATAGATTGCAAAAAGGCAATGAGAACAATGTTCATTGCAGTACATATTGTGAAATTCAAAAAAGAATACAGTAAAATGTATAATTATCAATAAACTGTAAGGTACGTTGACAATGCACCAAAATAGATATGATAAAAGATACATAGAAAAATGTACCATAAAATGTGTAATAAGAAGCCAATATAAATTGAAAAATTGATGACAATTACACAAGGAAGTAAAAATATGAAAAAGACCAAAATACAATGCACTGACAAAAGTTAAGAAATAGGAAAAACAATTGACCGTATAGTACCTCGATGAGGAATGAAAAAAAACAATATATTAAGAAAACATTAAAATATGCAATGTGACAGGATAATACGTAATGTGACAACTGTATGGTAAAGAAAGAGTTTATTCAAAGGAACCATACGAAAACACAATTGACACATTCAATGAAATTCAAGTACAATAGTGAGAAGTACAACGAAAACACTCATGACAATAGTGAATGAATTTTAAGGGTATAATAGTGTAAATTACAACGAAATTCCATGTGACAATATTCAATAATATCAAAATTTCAAGAGGAAAAAATTACAACGAAATTACATTTGATAATATGCGATAAATGTTAAAATTACAAGAGGAAAATTTATCATGAAGAAAAATTGTCGTCACGACATTGGAAAAAGAGAACTGAGATGCAATCCCAAAAAAATTCTATTAATATTAAGTCTGTCAAAGAGAAGAAGAAGGAAAAAAAAAATTCTACATTATCTACCCTATGACTAGTCCTGCCAGACGATTGTCGTCATGACTGGAGAAAAGTCCAGACGGTTCCCGTCATAAACATGTCATAACTAGAAACATATGCATGTAAAGATAAAGAATGTATTACCCACCAGGAACATCAACCTTTTATTGTTTGGAGGTAGTTTTAGACTCTAATAGTGCCAAGTAGTCCGGCAATGCCGTCCGTGGAGGAAACATTTGGATTCGACCTGGGAAACGTAGTTGAGGGCGATAAGCAGTGGGCTGGTCGCGCTCTTGGCGGTGCTGAGTGCACTTAGGGCAATTACAACCGGGTCTTGCTCGCTTCGCCAAATATTCCTCGAGATTATGAGCATCTCGGTATATCTTTTTAAACCTATGAAAAGGAATGTTTGGGTCTTCTATCATTGTAAGCGGTAACTTGGCGTTACAAAGATACAATTCGGCTAGAACAGGGTAACCTTTACGGTGTAGTTGATGAAAGAAACCGAGCATTTGAGGAATCAAATCACAAGAGGGTATACGACCTGATAATAGTCGAGCAAGTGTTTCTTCAGGGAAACGAAGGTAATCCGCAATCCGAACGATGTGAAATAAGGAGTTAGGGTTGTCGTACAATGTCGTGCCTTTATCAATTGAAAAGAATAAATGCTTAGCAATTGAAATGTCAAAGTCATAATATATTCTATGTGACAAGCCATCAGCTGTAAACATATGTAATGTCTTCTCGCGATATTCTAGTAGTCGCTGCAACACTGGTGAAAGGGCAACCACCTTTTCGAGTACGGGGGACCGTAGAACAATAGATTTGTTCGTACCGAAAAGTAATGTGATTGACCCTTCCATTCTCAACCCGGATCCTTAGCTGATTTTGATTTATAAAAATCTTGTTTCGTAACCAGTAAATGTCTCCCGCCACACGATCCCCCCGGGTATATGTCCAATGCTACAGCGCTAATTGCATGAGAATGTTAATTTGGAAATGGACATACCGCACGATACCCTTTGGGTACGTGTCCGATACTGTAGTGCTAATATTGATAAAGACACAACAATGTAACGTATGGCCTGTTAAGGTTCTTTGCAAGGTAGTGGATTCATTAAACGCCATTACCATACCACACTTGGCACTATATGATATTGAGCACACATGTTCTCTATAAGTGGAATATTACCTCCAAGTAAAAAAAAGAAAAAAATAAAAAAAAATTATTCTGAAGGTAACAACCAGGAATGTGTATATAAATGTATGCTGGTATTTAAGATAAACTGGTGTATGGTGGCAAGGAATGATGTTTATGAAGAGTGAAGTCTGAAGAATCATTGCCCGAGCATTGAAAGAAGGTAATATTATGGTGTGTCCAAACGATATGAGCAGAAAACGAGCGACTGAGAATTGAACGAAGCTTGTATGCAGATACAAGGGAAATGGAGAATGAGGTTGGTATAGATAGGTCAGAGTGACTATTGACTTGGGTTATTATAAAATCAGACCAGCGGACATGTAATCGTGGTCGGAGATAACCAATAACATGCAGGTTATCGATCATTGATGGGCCAGTGGTGTGCCAATATGAAGGGCAGAACTTAAACTGAAAAATATCAACCATGACGCATTGAAGTCCAGTAGTAATTTCAAGGCGGAGTTTGGTACATGCATTAGACTGTGAAAGCCATTTATAAACGTGGGCAAGAGCAATTATGAACGTCAGGAATGAGACTGAAAAGACGAGATGATCCCAAGTAAGAACCTCAGAAACAGTAGTAAACCAATCAGGAAGAGGAGTTGTGGATGCAAAAGTGTACTGGAAGCGAACTGTAGCTTGGGCATCGGTTGCATGTGTGAGTATCATTGCGGAAGATAGAATTCGGAAACGCCACATAAGCCAAATAATTGCTAAAGCGTGCAGAATAGACAAGACGAAACTAATCAAAACCATAATATGTAGTAAGTCAAACCAAGAGTCATTAGTGATTGGAAGTTCACCACTTAACATCGTTTCTGCTAAAGACGAAAAGATTCGTTGATCATTCTTAGCGCGTGCAGCTGCTTTTTTTTAGGTTTAAATCAATTTTCTTATCCGTTGCAAAAATATGGGACATGTGGTGTTCGTATAATTTAAATTCAGGTAAGGAAATGGGGGAGGGACTGTCAAAAGTTGTATTGCCCATAATAGTGCTTAAATGTGTAGAGTTAAAAAATTGCTGTAGAAGTGCAAGATTAACTGGATGAAGTCGGGTAACGTCTGTTGAGTTGTCAGAACAAGTGGTAATGTGTCCGTCATAAGTTAAGGACGGAGTGAATACTGTACAATGACAGGGTATATTCATGATACAAAAACGACAACCTTTAATAGCACGTCGTTGATTATGACATTCAAGTACAATTTCGTCCATAAGATAGACTAATATTTGATTGTAGGAAATATCAAGGATGTGTGGTACGACGTGATTGGTTATAAAGCGAAAATTACAGGTTTGATGTATATTATCCTTATCATCTAAAAATAAACTATTGACGCAATCAGGCTGAGAAAGGGATTTTAACGCTGGACGAATGTTGCAGAGTAAAATATCTTTACCTGTACAGTGATTTAATGTCGATGACGATAGTGTTGTGTAAGATTGATGATCATCTGATACGAGTATTATATCAGGTAAGTCAACGAGTTGTGTAACGTGTGTTGATGTGGTGTTAATTGGAACAGGAAACGACTGAATACGATACGAAGCAAATGGGCGACGTCGGGATGAAATTGGAACTTGTAGCGCAATATAGAGGTTGTGGTCCTTACGTGTTGTTATATAAGATCCAAACTGATAATAATAACTAGGATCATTCGAAGTTATGGAATAACTAGGATAATCAGTGGAGATAATCGTTTGAATATGATTAAGTGAGTCCATGAGAACGCGAGGTGGGATTAATATAGCTGGTAATTTGCCTGCTGCTAATTCCGCGGTTGCTATTTGTAATTTCTCTAGTTCTTGTGTAATTTGCTGAGATTCCAGCAATTGAACGGCAAGAACTTCAGTTGATTTCTGCGATTGATGACGTATATTGTTTTCAGTATTAACCATTGTTTTTTCTAAAAGCATAAGAGTTTTGGAGTTTTGATCGACAGCTGTTAACATGTTATCAAAACGTTGATTGACGTGTGAAATATAGGAGGAAAAATCACCTCCATGTCGAGCGAGAGCACCTAACATTTTATTATTCTGTTTTGTCAACATATTTATGTGATTCGCTAATGTGGCAACGTCTCCACTTGTAGCTAGGCCGAATAGGCTTTTACCTATTTCGCCAATAAAAGGCAAAATCGCCCTTTTTGACATATTAGACGGTTGAAAAACACCTTCTGGAATAAACTCATTAATTAGGGAGAGTGTCGTGCGAAACTGCGTGTTTATTAAGCGACGTATGGCATTTACTTGCAAGAGTAGTGGATTTATAAATCCACACTGGTTAGTGTCAAGACAATATGGTATCTGGTCGACGGAAATGTTGACTGGAAGCGGTATTTGAAAGGTGTGGATCCACTTATCGGCTGCACAATATACTGGTGAGAGAGACTGGAAGATAACTCCATAGTTCAATCTTTGCTCATCCATTGCAGACCCTGGATTCAGAGTTAGGAGAAGCAGTCCTATGACCGAAATCCACATTCCACTCATACCTTAAAGAAAAAGAAAAAGGATGAGAGATGGGATGATTATGAGAAGAAAAGAAGTAGAAGGCATGAGGAAATGATAGAATGGTATAAAGGACAAGAAGTATCTCTCTCATGTATGAAGGATAGTCTTCCCAAAATTCGTGTTGAATTCAACGACGAAATATTCGACCTAATTGTTTACGGCGTGTGTTCGATTGTGTGTGTGCTCTGTGAAATGCTTCCTTTAATGCCGAAGAGACATTTTCCGTTGGTTGCCATGATGGCTTAGATCCATCGGACCATTGTACCAAGTAATGTTTTTTTCCAGAAATCCATTTGGATTTCAAGAGTTTGTCAACTGAGTACCATTCGGTACCATTGTCAGTTGGTGAGTGCTCATTGCTCGTTTCATCACGTGATGGTTGGGGGGTTTGAGTGACAGCAGGTGGAGGGGGTCGATAATCCCTAGGATCTTTATAATGTTTGAGTCTGTTTGCGTGTACAAGAGATTTCATTTCTTTTAGAATTGAGATCTTGATACATCTATAATCTATAATTGACATGGAATCTAGCGTGTTACGTTTAAACCTAAAACACGTAATAATACAGACTGTTAGTATGTCAAGTTTATGGCACATAAATTATATCCAAAAACTTTTAAGGTGGTTTATCAGTAGGATACGTTTATTTGTACTTAAGACAAAGATTCATAAAAATTACTGTTACCAATTCCCCTTAAGAGAGTGGAAGCTCTTGCATGTATCATAGAAAATGTTTGCAGTTTCATGTGTCACAGTTACTATGACCTTTGATTGTTGATAGAAAAATGTAATGTTTGATACAAAAATACGAGCTTGAAAACTAAAGCAATGTAAAATGGTTTATCTTCTTCCAGCCACTGAGACCTTGACTTTTGACCTAACCAAATCCAATGATTCATTCTTTGACTGGATTGCAAGAAAAGAAAAAAATTGGTCAAAATACATGGTGAAGAGCTTAACGTTCTGTCCTATTTCAGTCAATGTAACTTTGACAAATAACCTCTTTATCCTGAAACCCCCATATTACCCTGATTATTTTACAGTCAAATCATAACATGGTCTATAACTCAAATTATTGAGTATAAATCAATTTATCCTAGATATTATTACATCATACGTTGTCCACTCTACTTCAGGTGACACGTTTTTGTTTACTTGCCAAAAATGAAACGACCAGGGAAAAATTGAAACATTCAAAGCCTCCCACAAACTATGGTAAAGGTAGATGGTATAGAAACCATCCATGATACAAACAAAAAAAGGGATGGATAAACAGATGTACAGTGCCATAAAATGACAAAATCTGTCTTTAACAGGTATGTGAAAAACAAAGAAACCAAACCATGAATAACACTTATGTCATATGGACTGCTTTATTGATGTCAGTTTCACCACTTTTTAAAATATTTCCATGGTAAGCAAACTACACAAACAAAAGTTATCCTTCAGTTGAGATTAATACAAAGTAGGTTATAAAATTATTATTGCAAAAACCTGAAGAAAACAAATGCAGTTGCACCATACAGATTTGATACATTTTATATATGTCTAAACGCCACGTGTAACACATAATAGACTACAGGATACCACACCAAGGAAATGGAGCTATCTGTCGCTAAACTACAAAGATATATAAAGCCATTTAGGTAATGTGCACCAAGTGGTGTTGATTTTGTGTCAATTCATTGACTTGACCAATTTTTTAAAGCCCATTAATTGAAGTAGATTACTTTGTTTTGTAAATTTGCAGTTCCTTTGCCAATTGCACTCTCATAATTAATACCCATGCTGGAACTTATTAGTTTGTTGTACATTGATTGTTATATACAGTTATATAGCTTGTTGCTCTGTTGAAGCACCTTAACCATTTTCACCACAATCTGCATTATTTTAGAGTCAAGTTGTATTTTGTACATGTATTGTATGTTTACATGCTTGTTCGATGCAACTAATTTGCTGATTGCATGCCACTGATTAATCCATATATATGTATATGTCTAAGACGAAAACAAGACATATATGCCATGTATCTATCTTAGATATAAATATTTTAGCAATCATTTATTTTAGTTGTATATTTTAATCGTAACAAAAGCATTACAGAATTTTGAATACTAAAGTTTGTACTAATTCTGAATGAGAGAAGAAATCTTTCATATCAAAAAGAGAAGAAGTGCGTAATCAATGCATGATATTGAAACCAAAGCAACATCAAATGCAGAATGGAAAACCACATAATAATCAGATATTTGTGGTACTGACAGAGATATATAGATATTTCTGACCTTGCCATAAAATACACTTTGCAATAACCGAGTTCAATACTCTCTTTGCTATTTTGAATTCTCAGCTACTTTATCAAAATGAATACAAAATTTGGTTTCTTCTTTTTCACTAAAATGTAGAACTAACCTGATATTTTCTAAAAAGTTAAATTTTGAGTTTACACGAGAACTGGAATCTTGTTTGTTATTAGTCGGCTCAAATTCTCTCATTCTAAGTTAAAATTATTTATCTATTTCATCCTTTTTGTATCCGTCTCTCTCTCCCTTTCTTAGAATTGTCTTGTTCCTTATACCTTTCTCTTTCCTTTTCTTCAGATTGCATTTATTTATCCCATTCTTCTATTTGCCTTTGGTTTTTCTTTCTTCTATTTGCCTCTCTCTTTCCTGTCTGTCTTTCTCCGCTTTTTCAGATAGTAATCTCATTTGTTTTTTTAGTAATGGTATATTTCTTTCTTTCTCTTTTTCTCTTTCCTGTCTTTCTTATTCTTTTCCTTCTAATTGGAATTTCATTTGTTCTTTTTGTAATTGTATTTGTCGTTTTTTGTCTTTTTCATGTCTCACTTTTTCTTTTTCCTCCAATTTTGAATTTCATGTAATTTTTTGAAACTCAAATTTATATTTCATTTTTGGTTCAGCCATTTTAATGTCATTAACGGTTATAGGCTTTCTGACAGATGCCAAAAGACTTTGGTCAATAATATTCTTTCCTTACTAAATATTGAACTAAAACTTTCTTGATTTACAGTTTTGTAAAGGTAACCTTTGCTTCGGAAAATCGTCTACTGTACCAGAAATAAACAGTGAAGACAATAAGTGTTATAAGTTTTAACAAAAGTAACTTTTTCCCTAGAAAACGCGGCGAAAAAGGTAACTATATGAAACAAGACTTACTATTTACGAAGAAGATCCAAAATATTGTCCTAAAATCGTGAACACACATCTTCTGTGAATTTCAAAATATCAATAAAGTTGATTTCGAACATTTATATTTAGGACTTGTTCCAGTATTTCTAGGAATATTTGGAAACTTATTCTCAATACCGTAAGTACGTTTAATATTGTTCACTTTGTACTCAAAAAAAAATTATTTGCTGAATGGTAAAAAAGATTTTTGTATCTGACACTTTCTATTACTTATTTTAAAGTCATATATTCGCAATACATTTTATTGACACATTTGTATAAAATTTGGTAACGTCATGCACTACTTAGTAAGCAAACGCGCCAAATTATAGCTTATGTAAGTATTTTCTTTGAGTATATAAGAAGGAAGAATTGAAGTTTCGTAATATAAAGAAGCCATTATGTGAACAACAATTTCACACACCTGTAATGAATTATGTTACCTATTTAAGGAAAACATGGGGAAATTAGTTACGATGCTTTGAAATATATTTGACCACAGTCACATATATAAAGCTGTCCAACTAAAGTTGAGATGACCGTTCAAGGGATAGAGAAATTCATTTCCGATATGAAGTCATGGATGACATGTAACAAGCTGATTGATGATAAAACTGTAATCTTCTTGATGAACGTAAAAAGCCTTTCTCATTGACGTCTTTTATAGCAAGCAATTCATATCAGCAATAACAGCATTATATTCACACAGAGGGTATAAATCCCAGTTGCCACTCTCGACATTGCTCTCTCATGACACCAGCATGTCGTGAAAATAAGGCAACCCTGCATATATGGAACTGAGATGTATTAGCTCCATTTACAATTTTCAGTCGGCAGATTCCAGCAACAAAAACATCGTGTGTTCCTTACAATATCAAGACATGACTATTGTAATTCACTTCTATCTTGTTCAATACATTATCTTACACAGAAAGGTCAAACATCCAAAACATAGATGCTCAGATTATCCTTAGAGTATGAAGGAATTTACAGGCACTCCGTTACCGCAACTGGATACCCATTGGATGCATAACCAATCACAACATTTGTTAACAATGCTACATTTTGTTGACTGGCTACATTCCAATACAATCTGACTTTGACTTTGGATAGGTGTACACTCTACCTAGAAAGTTATGTGCCCTTCCTACATTCGTTTTCTCATTCTTCTCACATTTAAAACGTCATATGGACAAGGTTCCTTTGCGTGCCAGGGCCTGGCTACGTGAGGTGGCGCTTTACAGTTTCATATTTAGCATAGGGTTAGAATTTTAAAGAAAAATAATTTCCCCGGGATTCCTCTCTAGTTATACTGGCTATTTAAAGTAGACTTTGTATATCTTAGGTATTGTTCAAAGAACCTTTAATTACCTTTATGTTGATGTCTGATTGATGGGTGTAATATGGATTAGAGAGTATACAGCTTGGCCTTACTCCAGATGTGCACATTTCAAAAAAGTCCTAGCTCTACTTGCACATTTTCACTTCCTGAACTTCAGAGGTGAATGTTAAAAAAAGAGCCGATAAGTTTTTTTTAAATTTTTTTTTATAGATATTATGTATTTGGTAATGCAATCATTGCACTTTTAGAAGCTGGTTTTGTCTAGTTTGGCAAAATTCATTTTCCCTATTTAAATAGCTGATAAGGATAGTGTACTTTAAACAAAATTAGGTTGATGTTTGGAGCACTAGGGAGCAGTCATTTTAGTTATCAGTGTGCTGCTAAGATCATTAAAAATTTCTAAAAGTATTATATCCAATTATATTATATTGGATCATCAACGTGGAGCTATTGAAACCACATATCACAATCAACCTCTAGTAAAGATAACCATTCATAATAAGAATCACATTATATTATTCATACACATCTATAAAAAGTACGTTATGAATAATAATTGTACATTTGTCTGCAAAGTATTGAATGGAAGTGAAACACTGAATATTTTCAACATGTGTACCACATAGTAAAGTTGATAAACTGCCAAAAAATGGAATAAACGCGGAATATTTTCAAAATTTATACTACATAGCAAAATTGATATGAAGCATTATGGTATGAATCTGTTACTAAAATGTTGTCTTGCCTTTCCCAAGCAACATTCACGATTCTTTTATAGATATTTACTTACAGTATTACTTTGGCCTAACAACAATAATGAATCTCTTACTGATATATGCATGCAATATTGCCTTGGTCAAACAACCATTATAAAGAACACAATTCATTATGAAAGCACTTCATATCAGTAAACAATAAAATCAGGAGTAGCTTGCTGAGAAAAAGTGTGTTCCCTAGAAACGTTCAATGCAAGGTATATATCACAGTTTTTTCGTAGAAATAATAATCCGGACAAATATCTGGAGAAGCAGTTACAGGCACATACGGCCAGACTGACTAGGGACAAGAAGGAACAAAGGACATTATCCCCGACAAACATTTTAATAATGAATTGGAATGAAAATAATCTCCAATACATCAATCTACAAATAGACATCGCCAGACTCTTAAGAAAAGTTCAAATTCGGCATGGGCAAGCTCATGCTTCCAAGTCACTTGCTCACGGCTAAGTCAAAACAATTAAATTAAGAAGCGTTATTGTTCCATTTGTAATGTTCACAGCTTGTAATCAATGACAAGATCACTTGCATTTTCTCACACAGGCAGAATAATGTAAATATTTTCTAATTGGTGCCAGTTTTGACAATGAAATGAAGAAATATTAATATTGTAACTTCTTTGGTTTGTTGTTTGGCAGAGTGGCAGAGTCTAAGGATTGCATTGATATTTCATCGGTTTGTTATATGGCAGATCGGCAGAGTCTAAGGATTGCATTGATGCATGTCGGATTGTTAGGTGAGTAAGGTATTAATTGCTAATAATAGAACATGTAGGATTTCATTGACAGGTTTGGAACTAAAACGCACTCGTCTCTAATGATCAACCACCAGGAATTTTTTAAGGCATAATAAATGAACAAGAAATGAAAAACCTACACGTGGTATTTATGATATGTTGTTTGTGTGGTAATACAAAAGCACGACCGATACATAAATAATGCTTGGGAAACTGTTGCATGAAAAACGTGTTATCAATCTCAAAAGTCAAATATTTTGATGCATGTTGGTGACATAAATTTGAATGGATGATAATTGTGAAGTACAAAAATAAAATCCCTGTTCAAAATGTTTTCAGGCTCGAGTATAAAATAAAAATAAAAGACACCTGCTTTCATTACGCTTGATGCTATTTATGAAAAGATAGGCATAGGCAGAAAAAAGGAAACACCATCTCTCTCTCTCTCTCTCTCTCTCTCTCTCTCTCTCTCTCTCTCTCTCTCTCTCTCTCTCTCTCTCTCTCTCTCTCTCTCTCTTAATAATCTAGCTATTTGGAATGTTCACTAAACAATCATGTCAGTTCATTCTACTTAGTTGTAATTTAGTGCAGTTTAAGTTTTTGTAACAATGTTTTGACATTTCTAAAAACTAATGAACTTTTAGCAATTTTGTAAAGATACATAAAATATCATGTTTCGTTCGTTAAATCTGTATAGGTCATCCAAAGAATAATATATGCTTGAAATATTTCATATGTTCTATGTTTCAAAGATGCCAACAGAAAGAACGCCCACAATAACAATATCGTCCATGCAATCCTTGATTTAG
>JAEAOA010000594.1:236800-450526 GCA_016746295.1 Potamilus streckersoni | reverse complement strand
GGCGGGGGCTCTTTTCCACAGTTGATACAATGTGGGGATGCTTTGCATTCCGATTCTTGGTGAGAGTTGTCTCCGGATCGACCACATATTTGGTTTCTTGAACAGCGGGTTTCATGGTGTCCATATTTTTGACACTTGTAACATCGAAGTGGGTTGGGATATATACGTCAACCTTCACTTGCAAAAAAAAAACTTTGACCACTTTGGGTACTGTTGGTTTATTGAAGGTGAGCATAATGGTGTTGGTGTCCTGCATATTGTTGTTATTTTTGATACGTATTCTGCGGACTGCAGTGACACCTTCATTTTTCATTCCTTCAATGATATCTGTGTCGGTGACTCCAGCCAAGTCACGACAGCGAATAACACCTTTGGAGGTATTCAATGTTGTGTGGGCGAACGACGACGCTGGAATATCGAAGAATGTTTTTAATTTTTTGAGGTTTTCTGTTTGACCTCGTCGCTAACATTTAGCAAGTAGACAACCCGATTTCAACTTTTTAACACTTTTTGGCGATCCAATCAATCCGGTTATTGTCTTTTCTATAACGAACGGTGAAAGTGTAGTAAGCGCATTTGTGGCATCTTTGGATTGTATTACCATGAAGCGTGGAAATGAATCCACGCCACATGGTTCATCATCTGTGTCAGATCCTGGTTTGGTTTGTTTTAACTGATTTTTTTAAAGCTTCCATTCTGGTGTGTTTAAAAATTCAACATCGCGCTCCCCACCCATCAAGGAGTCCATGAAGGGGACACTTTAAAGTGCCTGGGATGCGCAGGTGTTATACTCCGTTGATAAAATCACCTTCTCCTGAGACATAATCAGCCGGTAAAATACCCCCAGATTGACCCGTTGCGCCACCGCCTTCTAGGAAATCATCTAATGCATATGAAAGTGAAAATTAAAGGGATAGAATATATGGGCAATGGTGATATCAAGAGAGATACAAGATATGAGATGAAAGATAAAGAATTAGATCGAATAACTGAAGACATCCTAGGGCTTGGCGTGACCAGCCGATTTGTCGAGACCTTGTCCATCCCGACCACCCGTCTAGAAGAAGTAGAGGCCAAAGTAGTAACTTGCATCGGAAAGCCTCCGCTCAACCACCAGCATCCTTTCCTCCTCCAACACGGGACGCAATCCACGGCAAACAGGTTGCGTCTACTTAGTTGCCTTTTACGACACGTAGCGAGGCACGGCGGGCCAGTTCTACAACCCCGGTCCCGCAGGGAATAAAATGAACTAAAATTTCTAGAAATTTATTCATGCTGTTGTATGGACAATGTTACAAATTTGATGATAAATAGACTCATAACATGAAATATTATAATATTTTTTTTGTGGAAATAAACATTTATCTAAAATATCAGTTGTCAAGACTGTTATGCATTTGGTGTATTAGCTTGCCTGTGTTTATTAAAGGGTTTTGATAAAATCTATTTGCAAAGCAGTACAATGATTTAAAAAGAATAGGACACAGCTATACCTCCATAAATCATATTTTCTAATTTTGTTAAGTTTCGTTGAGAATGGTCTTTCACCTATCATCGTTAAATGTAGAAAATATCTTGCAGTTTCCATAAAAAGTCCAAAACGTATCAACCTTGATGCAACTATAAAAAGTAGGCGAAAAGAAATTAAAGAAAAAACAATTTGGCTTTGCATCTCATCTGTACCTTAAAGTCACGATATCGTAAAGCTTTTTGCGAATGTCATAAAGACTGTGTGATCCGAGCAATTAGCTATTACATGCACAATGTAACTTCTATCTCGGTCTATAATATATTGACATGTTACTTTTAGACATAATTTTACCTATATATATATATATATATATATATATATATATATATATATATATATATATATATATATATATATATATATATATATATATATATATATATATATATATATATATAGGTAAAATTATGTCTAAAAGTCTAAAATTATGTCTAAAAATTATATATATATATATATATATATATATATAAAATTATGTCTAAAAATTATATATATATATATATATATATATATATATATATATATATATATATATATATATATATATATATATATATATATATATATATATATAAGGGCCGGTGAAGTCAGGCACATTTGGACGGTGTTGTATCAAGCAGATACTGCTCAGATCCGGTCATCATAAACTTGATCTCTGCTGAATATCATGTTCAGCAGTCTTCGTTGGTTTTGTCAAGCTTTATGCTTATAAATAGCTGGTAAGATGCTGGAAGTAGAACTTAAAATATATAATTTTCAGCTAAAAGCCAACGAATTCACTGATAAAAATTGTTGAATATTATAATCTTTTACAAACATTTGAATAAATATTGAGATATATGTCATTATTGCTCTTTATTTATTTTCTGCGGTTACCTTTTTGAAAATCAAATGTTTTGAATTGTCTCGTTTGTTTACACTGGTGCAAATACTGCTGACTTACTTTATAAAGTGATTTTTTTTAACTTTGACCCATGTCTATGATATTGATTAGAACATATGAAAATACTAGTTTTGATATGGTATTACTCTTATCTGTAAAATAATATGTACTGTTGAATTTCCTTGCCAATTATTCCTGTACGTTAATTCGTGACATTGTGATTTGTTCTCGATAGCCTCGTGTCGTCAGGGCAAATTTGCTCTAACAAATTTGCCAATTTATAAATTTAATTATTTATTGATCAAATCGCTATTAAGTCACTAATGAATTGCTTCATAAATTTGTTGATTTTCATTGATTAGATCACTATTTAATTCACGAATAGTTCATTAATTAGAAAGTGGATATTCAATTATTAAGCTTGTGATTTCACTAAACATT
The DNA here is from genome assembly GCA_016746295.1 of Potamilus streckersoni. Lineage (NCBI taxonomy): Eukaryota > Metazoa > Mollusca > Bivalvia > Unionida > Unionidae > Potamilus > Potamilus streckersoni. Next base: position 447,671 of record JAEAOA010000594.1, on the reverse strand, counting down.
TTGTACATACGTAAATTGTACTAACAATATGCATAGCTGATGTTAGTCCAACATAAGTCTTGAAATAAGTACTTGTTTCGCATATTCTATCAAACAAAATGATTCTTCTTTAATACTCCAAGCACAAAATCAAGGTGTCAAAACTAACAAGCAATGGCAAATTAATTTCCATCTACTGTTAGATTTTAAGTCTAACGGTGAATTTATCGATTGCAGACTCTCTGACTGATTGTCAAACGGTTGCATTGCATATCTTTAATAAAATTCTTTAATGAGCCGTGAAATTTTCCTCAGTTGATTACCGCCACTCCTTATCAAAGTAATTTTCCCATGGCTGTGATATGACTTTCTTAAACCTTGTTCGTTGTAGATATTTTAAGCAAATAATTTATCAAGGTTAAGAGAAAATCTGCCCAAACTATTATTTTGATCTATATAAATTGAATGCCACTAGCATAAAATATTATTCGTTTAAAATGCGAGCTGTGTTTTATTTTTTTTTTCAAAAACTAGCTCATGTGCTTGTAGGCATTAAAGTTTGTTTTTCGTTTGCAACGGAATGAATACATTTCATGTTCCTCACTTTTCGTAGGAAATTGAGAATATTACGAATATTACGTCCTCAGCCAGACTCACTCTTTTTGGAAATAAAATACCACTCTTAATTAATATTGAAATACAACAAACTGGATTTGCAGTTCGACAGTAATAACGCTTTAGAAGAGTTTGATTACGAGTGTTTTCGGCAATCGTTTAGCAGAGTTATAGCCCATGATTGTTAGACCAACCCTCTTTTTATACAACAGAATTTGAATATTATTATTAGGTTTGGATGCAATTTTGGTATTCGTCTTGATTTTTATGAGACTTAGCCCGAACTAGAGTGTCAGACTTTCTTGACATTATAAATCTTAGTTATACTGTCGCCCCTAATTTCAGACCCGTTCATTTCGTTTCTGCATAATTCGCTTCCGTATTTTCAGCTTGAATCTAATGAGCCCATGTTTCATTTTGATTGTCAGCTCTTTATATTTTTGTGTAATTATTTTTGCAATTATAGCCCACTGGCTGTCATTTCCATACAGTAACTCAATTAATGATGCATATCAACCAAATTTAGCACGCAGCTTAATTTTCATCAGACCTTGTTCGAGTTCTGTTACCATCTGCATTATCATTTAGCAAAGTTGTTGCCCCTGATCGTCAATATGCAACGCCAGCATTTAGTAGAATTATTGCCCTTGATACCTTTACGGCATAAAGCATACTTTATTTTATTAGATTTTTCTCACTCCTATTCACCAAAACAAAATGGTATACATATTTGTGTTGATAACGCAATGGCATAGTCTGAACTGATCAGTGTGTGCCCTATATTGTCATTTAGGTGAGTAGTTGCCCCAAATTTGTGTACCAACTCACTTCTGTACTCAAGCAAATAGTGCCTAAATTATTTGAGAATGTTAAGAAAAGTCATATGTAACTTAAGCAGAGTTCTATTATTCCGGCTTAAGTTTTTTAAGAATTGTGGTCGCTGAATCCTGGACCCACACTGTAAATACTGCTTGATTTAAACATTAATTATATGCAGACGTGTTGGAGGAAGAACATATAATTGAACAAAATATAAGATGACAGCAAGGAGAGTGAAAAGTCAAATTTTTATTCGTGAAAATAAAGCTTCCTAAGAACAAGGGTCGGGGAATTTTGACAAATACATTTACCATTATTTAATATACAAATTAGAGAAGGTGGAGGGCGAACATGGTATTTTTAGAGACGTTGGTTTTTGAAAAAAAAGTTTCCTATAAAAATGAAAATATAATGTCAATAACGCTAAATCGCTGTTTCTAACCGCATTAGCGTACATTTTTTTTGACGTTTGTATTTTCGAATTTATAGTTGTTATCGTTTTACTGTCTCGGGACACTCACTATTTGTCGTCCCCTCCTTGCTGTCCCTTCCTTAAGTAGTGACGCGGTTAGGTGGCAGATCTCTCAAGCAAACATTGTATCGTTATCTATACGATACCTCGACCGAAGATCATGTAAATTTACAGTGTTAAATCCATGATGAATGATTTGCGATTTTGAGAAGTTGTGAAACCTAATCATATCCATACGCCCTCTACACCAAGTCTTGTGAATATTTCTTAATGTGTGGACATCAACACAATTAAAGACAATCAGAAGATGTGATGTGATTATGAGTTTTAACGTAGCTTTACATTTTTGTCAGTCATATCGATACGATGTATGCAGTTTGTCAGTTTATAGTGATGTCTAGCACTGGGGCATCATGCTGCAGATATGTAGCATGATATACCACCCAGTCTCATTATCCTGACACCAGGCCGACTATCCACGGTAAACTGTCGCAGGTACCTAAGAGAATACTGCCAGTGTACTACTGTATATTAGCAAAAACAGTAATTATTTTGTGGTCGTTTCAATGTGGTTATGTATTCAATATCAAGATCAAATACAAGTTTGTGCTTTCGGCCACACTGCTGTTAACAAGCTAATATTTCCGTTATCATACCATCACTATTACCAGTATTTAATTCATTGCCCAGCTTATGATTACTCTCCGTAGCAGAGACATTAGTAGTAGGGGAAAACAAGGTTATCAGCTCAAACCCTATTTTTACCCCTCCAAACAAATACAAACTATGTCCTAAAATCTATTCCACCCATTTTTTTTTATTACAAAAGTATTAGTAAGGTTTCTAGCCCACAAGGTTATCCTTTCAAACCCCACTTTTGCCTCTCCAAACAAATACAAACTATGTCCTAAACTCCACCCCACACCCTTTTTTTTACACAAGTATTAGTAAGGTTTCTAGTCCACCACCCCTCTCTCTGTTATTACAGTGTTAGTGAATTCAGGTAGAGATGTGATTGATATCCAGGTAAGCTAACACAAACTCTGTCATTATACCACAAAAGGTGGTAGCCTACCTATCCTGTCCTGTATTTTACACAAATCCAGGTAGTGGTATGATGCCACGTGATCGGTGAATCATCCAGGTAAGCTCGCGTCATACAGAGGTTGTCGAATTTGCTAGGACCAATTAAATCTCATAACACTCACACGTGATCGCCCGTGTATAAAAGACCTGTACATTCTTAATTGCGCAGTAGAGCCGGCCTTCACCAGGTAGACAGCTTTAACCCAAGCGGAAATTAGGACTTAGTGAGAAAGGTAAGTGATATTATTTTATACCTCATTACCAATGATTAATGTTTCAACTGTTGATATTAGAAATATTTCATTATCACGATTGTAGAGACTAAATTTTACTTTACCGCTAACACAGCGACGGGAGTCAAACACATCTTTTTTTGTGGTTTGTTTTCAGGATATTTTTGTCGATAAAATACATTGTTGACCGACCGAGATCAATTGTAAGTTTAGTATATTTTTGTTGGCTAATCGAACTGTGAAAGTTTTTAAATTCCGCTAGCAACGTTTGATATAATTGTTTGAGATAATTAAAATACTCGCTATTATCAGATCTGATGAGTGAAAGTTTTAGCTTGTCACGTGTTCCACTAAAACATGTACCTGATGTTTCATTATTAAATTCAACTGTCAATTATTTGCCGTCCATCATTAGATATTTGATTTTACTACTGTAGCTATTTGTCATTGTCAAATTTTCAAACATTATTTTATAAGCTTAGACAAAATTTTAGTTGGTCATCATCATGACAATACCCAAGGGCAAGTGTATCTACCCCATTTTCGCAATAACGTTTGTCATCAAAATTACACAATCCACGTTTGATAATAACATCTGTTTCAAGCTTATGATGATTAGTCCGAATTGCCATAGTTCTCATAAAACTAACTCCGCCATCAAGCGTGTACTTGTAGTCGTCAAATTTCATAAACTTTTTAACAAAATCACGAGGCAGACCTTTTGCTTTTTTCGTTATTTTATTATTATCTAACAATACGGCATTTTACTACGCAATCCGATAAAGTACTTGATAACGCTTTAGTTCATTTCATCTTTGAGCTTACCAATAACCTTTCTATTTGTATCGTCATGAAATTTACTGTCACGTGGGTAATCAGAAAGATCAAACAAATGTCGATTATTGTACATGTCCTGATACATGTCCTCGCATTCGATTTCATATACGAGTGAATCAGTATAAGTAAACAATAATCTACTTGCCGGCCACTGATTTTTAGCACAATTATAATGAAAATCGTACATCAGCCACTTTGATAAATCTAACACTGCAGCTCCAACGTAGATAGGCTTGTTTAGCTTTAGATTTGTTTTTTTTTTTGTATCGAAACAAGATTCTCATTAAAAATTTTCATGCTCACAAAATCATCCTCTGACACAAGTTTGTTTCTGCGATTGACATCATTAACAAGTTTGATATTTACGCGATTCCTAATATTCTCCATCATCGTATCAAAAACGTAATTGTTCATCAGTTTGAAGAAGTTTTTCTCAAAATCTGTTTTTGCTGCAACCCTTCTTGAAGAGTTTGAGTTAACGTAACCTCTCATCCACTGATTAAATTTTATTACACGATCATCTTTTCTCAACACAAGACCTGCATCGACTGCATGTTTTAAAACTTTGTAATGCAAACCGTAATTACGTTTATGAAACAAATTTTGTACTAGTTTCTTGACAATAAAATGTTGTCTTGGTGATGCTAATGCTTGTTGTTCTTTTGGTAACAAACTATAATCTATAACCATCGATTCCGCGCAGAAAGGGTAATCGTTATGCAATTTGTGTAGCCAAGTTGGATAATCGAGATCAACTTCAACGAAATATTAAACATCGTCAAGTATTTTTTTTCTGTTTCAGATAGAAATCGATCAGCCGTGATCCAGTAAAATCCACCAAGAGGCATTGGTTCAATCATTGAACCACCGTACAAGTTGTTACAATCTAGATAAATTATATACTTCAAAGGAAGCTCAGGATTATACTCTTTCAAATATTTGTTGTTTGCTTCTGCATATTTCTTCGTTATCACGCTAATACCGCCTCCGATACCTTTTTCGATAAAATTGAACATATCGACGTCAGTCAGTAATTCCGACCTTACCTTCCAAAACTTTTGCAGAGCATCCCATGACAGGCCAGGTGCAGAATAATACCAACAAGGATCTAGTCCGTAATTGTCATAACTCACTTCACGAAAGCTTTCAAAAACATTTGCTAATAATAACACGTCAATTTTCAAATACAAATCGTTATAATCACCAAAAGTCTCAAGATCAAACTCTTTCCAGATATCTTGTGCATACCTGTATTCGTCATCAGTTTTTTTTCATTTCTAAGTAGCGGGTAAAATTTGTCTTTGTCAGGTAAAGATGTTTCATCAAATTTACTCCATTAGTTGAGATATTCGTACGGAAATACCCCTTTTTTAGCTAGTAGATTAAATTTATCTGCAAAACAGTCTCTTAGGTTATCAAATTTACTACAACCTTTTTCCAGCTCATCTAACGATGCTGCAATAAACTGCAAGCTGTCAATGAAACGCCATTTACCTAGCGTAACTGACATGTACTTTTCAAAATTATTTGAAATGCATTTGATGATGTTATCGAGTTTTAGACGAGCTTTTATGTCAGGATCACTAAAAGCTTCTACTATAATGTAACTATCATATCCTCGAAAGTTGTGAATAATAACTGGAATAAAATCTGGAGTATGAAATTTTAAATTACACTGATCATGAGCCGCTCCACGGTACTGTTCGGTCAAATGGCAATGGTCATGTACTTTCTTGTCCCTGACGTTGTCAGTATCAAAAGCTTTTTCACAAATATAACAAATATCCGCTTGCTCGTGATCAGATTCTTTTTGATGTGTTAATTTTAATATTGGATTTACTTTTTTTCAGGCGAGTAAATATATAATCAACTTCGTTAATCAATTAATTGTGAAGCCAGAGAGCTAGATTTCTACCACGATAGTATTGGATTGGTTTAGATAATCTAGAATCAATACAACAAACTATCTTATACGCTACTCCACACGGAACATGATTTTGAATTTTTCTTGTACTCGATTGATTAGGATTATTTTCTACGCCAAGTACAAGTTGAAGTAAGCATTCGAAATCAGCGTATATGACGAAAGGAATTTTTAGTTTGTGATTATGATGGACAAACTGTAACACACTATCTTTTTTAGATGGCATTGTTATCCTTTGTACAACACTTCAATACTGCAAATGATTTTGTAATGTTTCATTGTTGGTACAGCCATGCAAGCAGCGGTAACAAAATAACTTTTTGTTCTTATTCTTATTGTACTGTTTACTAACTAGCCCGTTAAAGTTTTTAATCCAAACGTAATGATTTTTATAAAAAAGTAAATGAATGGTTGATTGTGAAGCTTTTTCTGAAATATATCTCGGATAAACGTTTTCTTTTCCATCTAGTCCGAAAAAGTTAATCGAAACATTGATTTGCTTCTCAAATTTTGGTATTTGATTTTCTGCCACTGGAAAGTTAATATCTTCCTTGATCATTTCAAACTTCCAACCCGAACCTAATTCGGTAAATTCCTTATTTTTCCAACTTTCTTGGTGTACTTCATTAGCTAGTGATAAAAGATCAGCTCCAAGCAAAACACGTCTTGATTTTGCGTTCATATAAGGCTCTGCAATTTCCTTGTCAGCTGATTCTTTCTTAACAAGTAGCTTTGAAAATATCGCATGACATTGCACTAATAATCTTATAATTTTGTGTTTTTCGAGCTCTCGTTTTACAGTTTTCTATAGTAGGTGGTAAAGATATGTTGCAGTAAAATTTACTAGAAAGATTTGTTTATCAAACCAATAACTATTATCAAAACCTGCAAAAGCAGTCGCTATTTTATCAAGTTCTCCCATAAGGCTCTTCTTGGCTATATCACGCAATTTCGACATTGCTATACTATAGTCTAATATCTAATTGATAATTTACCGCACACGGCGCAAGCGCTAGGGTTGAAAAAACAATTAGAGTTATACAAAATTACTATAGTATAATGACAGCAAATCTGACAAGCGCACGTGAGCAAGCGGTATATCACGTTCACCCAAAGTACAACTTATACGCTATAAATACATTAGGTTTGGTCATTAACATCAAAACTGGAATATCTGTTGGCAAATTAACGCCAGCAGGTTATCAGTTTAGTGTTAAGGGAGATAATGGCGAAAGGATTGCAATGCTTAGAAAAGATTTTATTTACACGTTGTTTTGCGATGACATTCCAGAGGGACAGCGTGTATATCATGTGAACGGTGCAGTTAATGATGACAACATTGAAAATTTGTCTTTACAAGATGAGTTTCAACCGCATCCGGTCTTTGATTTATACGAGGCTAACGATTGCGGCATTATTAGAAACAGAAAAACTAACAAGTTCTTAGTACTATGAGTAATACGGGATATATGAGTGTAACTGTTAGGAAAACATCGACAAATCAAGTTCTTTTTTATGGTAATAGGTTTGTTTATGAGGTGTTTAACGGACCTATCCCTAATAGTCTTGTTATTAATCATATTAATAACGTAAAGACTGACAATCAACTGTGGAATTTGAAGCTAGTGACACAACAGGAAAATGTAGGAAAAGGACAAAATAGTAATAGTATTAATTTTAGATGCCCAATAAAACCTGTTGTTTCGATAAACCTCGAAACGGATGAGGAGATTAAATTCAAATCGATTGCAGCTGCGGCGAAATATTATAAGATAATTGCCATGAGAGTTAAATTTGTAGCTGATGTAGTTTGTTATTATGACATCGTTTTGTTTACGAGGTGTTCAACGGATCTATACCCAATGATCTTGTTATTAACCATTTTAATAACGTAAATACTGACAATCGATTGGAAAATCTGGAGCTATTGACGCAACAGGAAAATGTGAGAAAAGGACAAAATAGTAATGGTATTAATTTTAAATGCCCAATAAAACTTGTTGTTTCGTTAAACCTCGAAACAGACGAGGAGATCAAATTCAAATCGATTACAGCTGCGGCGAAATATTATAAGATAAATTCAGTAAAATTTGTAGCTGATGGAGTAATGAAATCAACTTTTTTCAAGCGAATACGATGCCAGGATTGTTTTTAGATATGATGATTAAAAATATTTGATAGCTCGGTTTTAGTCAATCAATGATGAGCAAATGATATAACATCATTATGGTCAAATTTTAGCGTCGTTATTGCACTTTCATTAATTTTATTTTTTCTGCTTCTGTTTGCAATATTTTATGAGAAATACCTTGAATTACAATAACGTCAACAGAATATGCACTATAACCCGACAAACATTTCCTTAAAGCTTTGGCTAGCTCTTTGTAATTTAATATAATAACTTTTTGGTGATATTTTACCTCGTCAGTCATCTTATAATAACAAATTATATACAAATATATTATAATAATGGACTTGATGAAACTACTCGCTCAACTCTAGGAAGAAGATACTTGTGATGTCAGCGATAAGGTCGCCATCGATAAGGTCACACATAGTATTACATTTTCCACAAGATTTCGTCGACAAATCTGTTGGTTATAGTGAAGATGATATTTTGTATAACAACGAATCTGATGATGACGATGAAATAGTCACCGTTATTGATAGATCTAATTACAGCAGACCAACAACTGAACGATATAATGCCAAGTATCACATTGTTAAAAAATAATGAAATTTAATTTTACCGTTGCCGAACAGCAAATATTTTGGCAGCTAGTAAGACCTTTTCTTAAACATGAATATTCCAGGCTGACAGAAAAATATCAAGTTCGATTTCATATTTATCAAACTTTTTAATTTAATGACGATCTCTGACGATCGCAGACAATATCTAATATTGTTATGTTAACCAGTAAAATGCAAATCTGCAAACAAAAGTATGAGGATATTTATAATAGCATTATATCATAGCTTGTTTGGTTGGGATCCAACTGTTAAATTTATCGCTATACCCACGACATTTGACTAAACTTTTATCTCCTTTTTTCCTAATCACATTTTCAATAACGAAAACATCCTGCTCAGTTTTCTGTAGTTCTTGTTCGTAAAAACTACATACGATAGGTTTCCCTGCCAGATCGTTTAACGCGTATGTTACATGTATTGTTAAAAGTTCTTTATCAAAAACAAATACTTCTTTGCTCCAGTTCGGAGTAAATCCTTTTGCAAATACCTTTTGTTATCAATGAAATTCTAAGTTTATCACCAACCTTAAATTTGTGTCTGTGGTACATGTTTTCGTTTGCTAATATCGGACTTTTAATAGCATTATTGGGTGACATTTTGATGGTTTGGTGTTTCGTGTTATCATATTCATCTACGATTTGAGAAAGGTCATCGATTGATTGATTGATTGATTGATTTAATTTTAACGGCGCACCAGCACTTTTAGGCTATTTAGCGCCATACAGTAGGTCATATTTGTAAAAAGAAAGGTTCAATATCGACCAGCGATATAGTAAAAAATCCATAGTAGATAAATATAAAATGGTAAATGTTGGTAACAGTTAAAGATATTAGTTCCCGATCAACGGGAGATGTAAATGATGTATCTTGATTAAAAGATGTAAATAATAGTTTTGTATTTGTATAAGTTAAAAATTAGTTTGGGTAAGGTCATAAAAAGTTACAGTTTAAAATAAAGATTTGCTTTTTTTTAGGAAATTTAAAATACTAGTGATTTGAATAGTATCAAAAAGTTCCTGCATGTCGTGTACATTATAGTATTTATCACGCGTAGGTTGCAGGTCGAAACACGTGGTCATAAAGTGTTTAACAGTAAATGGTACATTGCAAGGAACGCACTCTGGTGGATCTTCACCTTTTAGTATGTGTGAGTGGGTAATGTATGTATGACCGATTCTGATTCTTGCAATGACAACCTCCTCCCTACGAATAGTTCTGTAGGAAGGAGTCCATTTTCCCAAGATTGGTTTGATGGCATGAAGTTTGTTATTGATTGCATCATCCCATGATACCTGCCACTTTTGACGTAGATACTTTTTGATACAAGGTTTAAAATCAGAATATGGTAATTTAAAATCCGATGCTTCTAAAGATAGGGCCATCTTAGCAGCCCGATCTGCTTCTTCGTTACCTCTGATACCAATATGGCTAGGTAGCCAACAGTATACTATATTGCATGAGGCACTATGCTCAGAGTTTTTGATCAAAACATTCACCAATAGTGGATTATCTAGTTTGATATTGTGTAGCGCCTGAAGCACTGATAATGAGTCACAGAAGATAATACTATTTAGAATATGTTTGGTTTCGATAAATGTCAGAGCAAGGACTATTTCTCTGATTTCCGCTGAAAGTATGGATGCATCATTTGGCAAACGCCCTTGGGTTATGTGTTTGCCACAAACGAAGGCTGCAGCAGCCTTATCAGCAACCTTTGATCCATCAGTATAAAATCTAGCATAATGTGTAAATTCATTGAGTAGATCATGATAAGAATTCAAGAATAGGATAGGGTTTGTCTCAGATTTTTTCCGATCGTGTAACGTAAAATTCACTTGGGGTTGCTTAATGAGCCAAAGTGGTGTTTTCCAGACAAATGTTTTCTGGATTAAAGATAGATTACATTTGATTTGGTCAAAGCAGGATGACATTCTAATACCAAACGAAGGTATAGCATTTGGTTTATTTACGTATAAGGCATTGTAATTTGGATGAAAAACGGCCGAAAAAGCAGGGTTCAGAGGGTTGGATCGTAACTTAAGAGCATAATGTGCAGAAAGCATTTCTCTGCGATGCGATAAAGGTGGTTCATTCGCTTCAGCGAGAAGGCTTTCACACGGAGATGTCTTAAATGCTCCTAGAGCAAGTCTTATTCTCTGATGATGAATTGGGTCAAGCATTTTCAAATAAGACTTCCTAGCTGAACCATAAACAATGCATCCATAGTCTAAGATGGAACGGATAAATGTTCTATACAAATTAAGGAGGACTTTTTATCAGCACCCCAATCAGTGTGAGCAATTACTTTAATCAAATTTAAGGCTTTTAAGCATTTAGCTTTCAAATTCGTAATGTGTGGTATGAATGTCAGCTTTTTGTCAAATAGAACACCCAAGATTGATTGATTGATTGATTTATATTTTTACGGCGCATCAGCACTATGTGGCAATTTAGCGCCAAACATTAGTTTATATCCTTTTACATTATAAATGGTATAATAATTTTATCGACCAGCGATTGGAGACCAAAGAGTTAAAAGGTAAACCGATAAAAATGTAAACGATTGTAAATAATTAAAAGTTTCCCGAGCAACGGGGAGTGCAAATGTATGACAACGAAAACATATGATTGGCAATTAAAATCTATTGACTGCATAAATAAAACACAAAACTAAACAAGGTGATAAAACAAAAGCTATAACTTACTATAAATGTTTGCTTCCTTAAGGAAGTCTATAATGTTGGTAATGTTAACTGTATCAAAGAGCTCCCTCATGTCTTGCACAACGTAGTAATGATTACGCGTAGGTTCAAGATCGAAGCATTCCAGCATAAAGTGCTTAACGGTGAATGGTTCATTACAAGCTATGCACTCTGGTGGGTCTTCTCCTTTTAATATGAAGGAGTGTGTTAAATAAGTATGACCGAGTCGAATTCTTGCAATGACTACCTCCTCTCTACGGACGGATCTGTACGAAGGGGTCCATTCTCCTAAGGTTGGCTTGATGGCATGAAGTTTGTTATTCACGGCATCATTCCATGATGCCTGCCATTTCTGGCCTAAACAGTCTTTGATGCAAAATTTAAAATCAGTATATGGTGCTTTAAAATCAGTTGGTTCTAGTAATAGGGCCATTTTAGCAGCACGATCTGCTTTATCATTGCCTTTAATTCCTACATGGCTGGGTAACCAACAGTATACTATATTGTGGGAGGTACTCAGCATAGTATGCTTAAGGAGAATATTTGCCAATAATGGATTCTCCAGTTTTCTGTTATGTAGTGACTGAAGTACTGATAGTGAGTCGGAGAATATTATGCTATTTGAAATACGCTTGCTTGCAATGTATTGCAAAGCAAGGTCTATTGATCTAATTTCGGCTGAAAAATGGATGTACCATTTGACAAGCAAACTTTGGTTGTGTGGTTTCCACTTACGAAGGCTGCAGCAGCCTTTTCCTCATCTTTTGATCCATCGGTATATATTTTTGTATATTTTTCAAATTGTGAGAGGAGTTCATGGTAAGAGTTGTGGAAAATGGAAGGGTTTGTCTCCGATTTTTTTCCATCATGTAACGTAAAAATTACCTTTGGTTGCTGGAGTAGCCATGGGGGCGTTTCGGAGATGTTGGCTTTCAGAATTTTTGAAAAACCAATTTGAGTACTTTCGAGAAATTGTGATATTCTAATGCCAAATGTAGGTATGACATTTGGTTTATTGTCATATAAGGATTTATATTTTGGTTCAAAAACTGCCGAAAAAGCTGGGTTCAGAGGGCTGGATCTTTATTTGATAGCATATTGTGCGGAAAGCATTTCTCTGCGTTGTAATAAGGGTGGCTCATCCGCTTCGATGAGGAGGCTTTCACACGGGGATGTTTTAAATGCTCCCAGGGCAAGTCTTTTCCCTGATGATGGATTGGGTCAAGCATCTTTAAATACGATTTCCTTGCTGAACCATAAACAACGCAACCATAGTCTAATTTGGAGCGGATAAACGTTCTGTATAAATTGAGTATGACTCTCCTATCAGCACCCCAGTCAGTGTGCGCTATTACTTTAAGTAAATTAAGAGATTTCAAACATTTGGCTTTCAAATATTTCAGATGTGGAATAAAAGTCAGTTTTCTATCGAAGATAATGCCTAAAAATTTTGTTTCCTCAACAACTGGAATAGGTGTTCCTTCCAGCGTGAGATTAGGGTTATCATGATGTCTTCGCAACTGACAAAAATGCATGCATACAGTTTTTGATTTTGAAAACTTGAAACCTTTATTACTGGCCCAACTTTGAATCTTATTGATATTTTGCTGAAGTTGCCTCTCAATTGTATGCATGTGTTTTGAGCGATAACAAATTAAAAAATCGTCAACATATAATGAGCAGTCAACACCGGGAGCTAAGCATTTGGTGATACTATTGATTTTTATGTTAAAAAGCGTCACAGATAAAATACTGCCCTGGGGCACACCCATCTCTTGCTGGTGTGTATCGGAGAGGGTAGAGCCCATTCGAACTTTGAATTCCCTGTCAGAGAGAAAATTGGAGATAAATGAGGGCAGACGGCCTTTTAGACCCAGATCGTGCAGGTTTTTTAGTATCCCGTACTTCCATGTTGTGTCATAGGCCTTTTCTAAATCAAAAAATACCGCTACTAAATGTATTTTTTGATAAAGGTATCACGAATGAATGTTTCTAGTCTAACTAGATGATCATTAGTATTCCGTCCATATCGAAAGCCACTTTGGAAAGGAGATATTAAATCGTTAGCTTCTAAGTACCAGAGTAGTCGAGAATTGATCATTCGTTCCATTGTTTTGCACACACAGCTTGTCAGTGCAATTGGTCGGTAGCTGTTGGGGTCTTCGCTATCTTTACCGGGTTTGGGAACTGGTATTACAGTTGCTTCTTTCCAGTTTTTGTGTATATTACCAATAATCCATACATCATTGAAGAGTTTCAAAAGAGTTGTTAATGATGATTCTGGAAGGTGTTTCAAAAACTGGTAATGTATTTCATCAGGCCCAGTGGATGTATCATGGGCCTTATCTAAAGCCTCCTTAAGCTCCGATAATGAGAACAACTGATTATAACTTTCCGAGTTGTTGGATGTGAATTTTAAACGTGACTTTTCTTTTTGAGCTTTAAGTTTGTGGAAGGCTTTGGTATAATTAGATGATGATGAATTTTTGGAGAAACTGTCAGCAAGAGTATTTGCAATGTCACGTTTTGAATTAAAGTTGTTATTGTTTAGTTGCAGTTGTCGGAGAGGGTTTTTGTTTGTTCTTTCCGTTTATTTTGCGTACAGTATCCCAAACCTTCTGAACAGAGGAACGAGAGTTTAAAGAAGAAACATATTTCTTCCATGATGCTTGTTTAGTTTCCGTGATTGTGCGACGAGCTTTGGCTCTGGCAATGCGATATATAGTTACGTTTTCGGGCGTCGGATGATTATTAAATTTGTTTAATGCTTTTCGACGTAGTCTAATGGCTTCTGTACATTCCTTAGTGACCCAAGGTTTTAAGATTCTTTTACAGTTGGTAGAGGACTTGGGAATAGAGTCTTCTGCAATTTCTGTTAGAATAGATGTAAAAAGCTGAATGGGATCGCTAACATTGAAAACTGTGTCCTCATTCAGCCTAGTTTTGCAGAGTGTTTCGAACTGGACCCAGTCGGCCTTCTTTAAATTCCATTGTGGAATTACTTCATCAATTGTAGAGTTAAGATTTACAAGTGAGATTGGGAAGTGATCGCTACTGTGGAGATCATCAGCGACCTTCCATTCATAGTCCAAAAGCAGCGAGGGAGAACAAATTGTCAAATCGATGCATGTGTATGTACCCGTGCCTGGGTGTAGGTATGTACGTGTTTTGGTATTATAGAGACACAGATCGTGTCTAGAAATAAAGTCTTCAATTTTGTGACCTCTATCACCTATATGATTTGATCCCCATAGAATATTATGGGCATTAAAATCACCGAGTAAAACAAATGGTGCAGGAAGTTGTTGCACAAGGGTATCTAATTCCTTTGGGACTATGTTATTGTTTGGTGGTAAGTAAATAGAGCAAAATGTAATCACTCGCTGAAGAGTGACGCTTACAGCAATGGCTTGTAAATTTGTGTTTAGAGGAATGACCTTACGAGGGGCTCTATTGTTCACAATAACAGAGACTCACCCTGAGGCCCTGTCAACATTCTGAGAGTAGTGGTTAAACAGGGAGTAGTTTTTAAGTGTGATGTTGTCTGTATTTTTCAAAAATGTTTCCTGAAGACATAGTACTGCAGGATCATGTTCATCTAAAAGCAGAAGAATATCATGGTAGTTGGCTTTAAGTCCTCTACAATTCCATTGTAAAATGGTGTTCTTCATTTCAGCTGCATAGTAGACCTTTCGAGTGGCAAATAATTTGGTTATTTATCTGGAGGAAGTACGGGGGTGTATCTTTTGTTATTGGATCTGGAGTTACCCTGAGGACATAAAGCAGACTCCTCCGCATCCATGTCCTCTAGGTCTTCAAATCTGTTGTGTATTTTTATAGGGTCATCAGACCCTTTTTTATGCCTATTTGTTTGAAGCCTTTTCTTGCTATTTGGTGTTTTTGTTGGTGAGGTAATGTTGAATGTTTTTTGAGTCGATGTAGAGTTTTTCTGCGGTCTATAGTGTGGGATGTTTGAGTCAGCATGGGGTTCAGGCGGGTTTGTTTGAGTTTGTGCGTCTTTCGTTGCTTTCTGGCTGCTCTTTACTACAGTTGAGAAGGATGGGCCGGGGAAAGATCTAGCTTGAACAAGCTTCCTGGCCTCTGGATAGGGAATATTATTAGTGTATTTAATCCTCTGGATTTCCTTCTCCTGTCTCCAAGTGTCGCATTCCTTGGAACTAGCATGATGTTCTTTGCCGCAGTTTACGCAGTGCGGAGTGGCCTTGCACTCTGATTCCCGGTGGGAGGAGTCGCCACACCGGCCACAGATTTGGCTTCGAGAGCATCTGTCTTCATGATGGCCCTATTTTTGGCATTTGTAACATCGGAGGGGATTTGGTATATATACCTCAACCTTAACTTGTAAGAAGCCAACCTTGACCACTTTAGGTAATATGGGCTTATTAAAGTAGGGTATAATAGTGTTGGTGTCCTGCAGTTTGTTGTTTCGTTTGATAAGAATTCTACGCACTGCAGTGACACCTTCAGTTTTCATGCCCTCGACGATGTCGTTGTCGCAGACTCCAGCAAGTTCACGGCAACGAATGATGCCTTTTGATGTATTAAGTGTAGCGTGGGCGGAGCAGGTTACTGGAATATCGTGAAAGGATATAATTTTCAATATATTTTCAGTTTGAGCATTGCTCTCACACTTTACAAGTAGGTCACGTGATCTTAGCTTCTTCACACTTTTTGGCTTGCCGACTAATCCAAGTATAGTCTTTTCGACTATAAATGGTGACAATGTGGCAAGTTGTTTAGTTTCGTCTTTTGAATGGATGACCATGAAGCGAGGAAAGGATTCCACACTACATGGTTCATCATCCGACTCTGATGACACAGTTTTGGTACGTTTTGGAGTTTTTTTTAAATTCTCCATGATGGCAGTTTGAAAGATTCAGCACCCGTGCTCCCCACCCACCAAAGATCCCAACAAGGGGACACTTTTCAAGTGCCAGGGATACACAAACACCATACTCTGTTGGTAAAATTCCCTTTGGTTGACCCTGAAGTTGCCAATTTCGAAGGTCAGTAAAATTATCCCCCGATTGACCCGTTAAGCCACCGCCTTCTAGGAAGTCTTCTATGATTTAAGAAAGGGAAAGGTACAGGAATATAATATAGGGGCAATGGTGGTATCAAGGGAGATACAAGAATAAAGTAAAAGGAGTTGATAGAGTTAATTAAGAATTCCTAGGGCTCGGCGTGACCAGCCGATTTGTCGAGACCGGGCCCATCTCAACCACATGTCTTAAGAGAAGTAGAGGCCAAAGAAGTGTTTTGCAACTACCAGGATCCTTTCCTCCTCCGTTACGGGTCGCAACCCACGGCAAACAGGTTGCCTCTACTTAGTGGCCTTTTACGACACGTAGCGAGGCACGTCGGGCCAATTCTACAACCCCGAACCCGCAGGGGGAGAAAGGTCATCGATGTACACTTGTTGGTGTTTTTAACTGTCATATGTTTGTGTATTTTTTCGTTTAGCGTGCGATTAAATCTCTCGAAAACAACGCTTTTACCTTCGTTTCCTGTAACGTGTTTTTTATATTATTTTGTTCTAGAAACTGCTCAAACTTTTTATTAAAACACTCGGCTCCGTTATCGATTGATTGATTGATTGATTGGTTTAATTTTAACGGAGCACCAGCACTTTTAGGCTATTTAGCATCATAGGGTAGGTCATATGTGTAAAAAGAAAGATTCAATATCGACCAGCGATAAAGTAAAAAATCCATAGTAGTTAATTATAAAATGGTAAATGTTGGTAACAGTTAAAGATATTGGTTCCCGATCAACGGGAAATGTAAATGATGTATCTTGACGAAAAAGATGTAAATAATAGTTGGTATTTGCATTAGTTAAAAATTAGTTTGAATAAGATCATACAGTTACAGTTTAAAATAAAGATTTACTTTCTTTAGGAAATTTAAAATACTAGTGATTTGAATAGTATCAAAAAGTTCCTGCATGTCGCGTACATTATAGTATTTATCACGCGTAGGTTGCAGGTCGGAACACGTGGTCATAAAGTGTTTAAGAGTAAATGGTACATTACAAGGAACGCTCTCTGATGGATCTTCACCTTTTAGTATGTGTGAGTGGGTAATGTATGTATGACCGATTCTGATTCTTGCAATGACAACCTCTTCCTTACGAATAGTTCTGTAGGAAGGAGCCCATTCTCTAAAGATTGGTTTGATGGCATGAAGTTTGTTATTGATTGCATCATCCCATTATAGTTGCCACTTTTGACGTAGATACCTTTTGATACAATGTTTAAAATCAGAATATGATAATTTAAAATCCGATGCTTCTAAAGATAGGGCCATCATAGCAGCCCCGTCTACTTCTTCGTTACCTCTAATGCCAATATGGCTAGGTAGCCAACAGAATACTATTTTGCATGAGGCACTAAGCTCAGAGTTTTTGAGCAGGGCATTCACAAATAGTGGATTATCTAGTTTGATATTGTGTAGCGCCTGAAGCACTGTTAATGAGTCACTGAAGATAATACTATTTAGAATGTGTTTAGATTTAATAAATGTCAGAGCAAGGTCTATTGCTCTGATTTCCGCTGAAAATATGGATGCATCATTTGGCAAACGCTCTTTGGTTATGTGTTTGCCACTGACGAAGGCTGCAGCAGCCTTATCAGCAACCTTTGATCCATCAGTATAAAATCTAGCATAATGTGTAAAGTCATTGAGAAGATCATTATAAGACTTCAAGAATAGGATAGGGTTTGTCTCAGATTTTTTCCGATCGTGTAACGTAAAATTCACTTGGGGTTTGCTTAATGAGCCAAGGTGGTGTTTTCGAGACAAATGTTTTCTGGATTAAAGATAGATTACATTTGCTTTGGTCAAAGCAGGATGTTATTCTGAAACCAAATAAAGTTATAGCATTTGGTTTATTTACGTATAAAATTTTGTAATTTGGATGAAAAACGGCCGAAAAAGCAGGGTTCAGAGGGTTGGATCGTACCTTAAGAGCATAATGTACAGAAAGCGTTTAACTGCGATGCGATAAAGGTGGTTTATTCGCTTCCACGGGAAGGCTTTCACAAGGAGGTGTCTTAAATGCTCCTAGAGCCAGTCTTATTCCCTGATGATGAATTGGGTCAAGCATTTTCAAATATGACTTTCTAGTTGAACCATAAACAATGCATCCATAGTCTAAGATGGAACGGATAAATGTTTTATACAAATTAAGGAGGACTTTTTTTTATCAGCACCCCAGTCAGTGTGAGGAATTACTTTGATCAAATTTAAGGTTTTTAAGCATTTAGCTTTCAAAATCTTAATGTGTGGTATGAACGTCAGCTTTTTGTCAAATAGAATACCTAAGAATTTTGTTTCCTCAACAACTGGAATAAGTGTGAGTTTAGGGTCATCATGATGTCTTCGCAACTGACAAAAAATGCATGCATACTGTTTTTGATTTTGAAAATTTGAAACCGTTATTACTGGCCCAACTTTGAATCTTATTGATATTTTGCTGGAGTTGCCTCTCAATTGTATGCATGTGTTTTGAGCGATAACAAATTAAAAAATCGTCAACATATAATGAGCAATCAACACCGGGAGCTAAGCATTTGGTGATACTATTGATTTTGATGTTAAATAAAGTTACAGATAAAATGCTGCCCTGGGGCACATCCATCTCTTGCTGATGAGTGTCGGAGAGGGTAGTGCCCACTCGAAATTTGAATTCCCTGTCAGAGAGAAAATCGGAGATAAATGAGGGCAGACGGCCTTCGAGTCCCAGTTCGTGCAGGTCTTTTAGTATCCCGTACTTCCATGGTGTGTCATAGGCCTTTTCTAAATAAAAAATACCGCTACTAAATGTTCTTTCTTGATAAAGGTATCACGAATGAATGTTTCTAGTCTAACTAGATGATCATTAGTATTCCGTCCATATCGAAAGTCACTTTGGAAAGTAGATATTAAATTGTTAGTTTCCAAGTACCATAGAAGTCGAGAATTGATCATTCTTTCCATTGTTTTGCACACACAGCTTGTCAGTGCAATTGGTCGGTAGCTTTTGCGGTCTTTGCTATCTTTACCGGGTTTGGGAACTGGTATTACAGTTGCTTCTTTCCAGTTTTTGGGTATATTACTAATAAGCCAAAAATCGTTGAAGAGTTTCAAAAGAGTTGTTAATGATGATTCTGGAAGGTGTTTCAAAAACTGGTAATGTATTTCGTAAGATCCAGAGGATGTATCATGGGCCTTATCTAAAGCCTCCCTAAGCTCCAACAATGAGAACAACTGATTATAACTTTCCAAGTTGTTGGACGTGAATTTTAAACGTGACGTTTCTTTTGGAGCTTTAAATTTTTGAAATGCTTCGGTATAATTAGATGATGATGAATTTTTGGAGAAACTGTCAACAAGAGTATTTGCATTGTCACGTTTTCAATTAAAGTTGTTATTGTTTAGTTGCAGGTGTCGAAGAAGGTTTTGTTTGTTCTTTCCGTTTATTTTGCCTACAGTATCCCAAACCTTCTGAAGAGAGGAACGAGAGTTTAAAGGAGAAATATATTTCTTCCATGATACTCGTTTACTTTCCCTGATTGTGCGACGAGATTTGGCTCGGGCAATACGAAATATATTTAAGTTTTCGGGCTTCGGATGATTATTAAATTTGTTTAATGCTTTTCGACGTAGTCTAATGGCTTCCGTACATTCCTTAGTAACCCAAGGTTTTAGAATTCTTTTACAGTTGGTAGAGGACTTGGGAATAGTGTCTTCTGTAATATCTATTAAAATAGATGTAAACAGCTGAATGGGATCGTTGACATTGAAAACTGTGTCTTCATTCAGCCTAGTTTTGCAGAGTATTTCGAACTGGACCCAGTCAGCCTTCTTTAGATTCCATTGTGGAATTACTTCATCAATTGAAGAGTTAAGATTTACAAGGGAGATTAGGAAGTGATCGCTACTGTGAAGATCATCAGCGACCTTCCATTCATAGTCCAAAAGCAGCGAGGGAGAACATATTGTCAAATTGATGCATGTGTATGTACCCGTGCCTGGGTGTAGGTATGTACGTGTTTTGGTATTATAGAGACACAGATCGTGTCTAGAAATAAAGTCTTCAATTTTGTGACCTATATCACCTATATGATTTGATCCCCATAAAATATTATGGGCATTAAAATCTCCGAGTAAAACTAATGGTGCAGGAAGTTGTTGAAGAAGGGTATCTAATTCGTTTGGAACTAGGTTAGTGTTTGGTGGTAAGTAAATAGAGCGAAATGTAATCACTCGCTGAAGAGTGACGCTTATAGCAATGGCTTGTAAATTTGTTTTTAAAGGAATGACCTTATGAGGGGCTCTATTGTTCACAATAACAGAGACTCACCCTGAGGCCCTGTCAACATTCTGAGAGTAGTGGTTAAACAGGGAGTAGTTTTTAAGTGTGATGTTGTCTGTATTTTTCAAAAATGTTTCCTGAAGACATAGTACTGCAGGATCATGTTCATCTAAAAGCAGAAGAATATCATGGTAGTTGGCTTTAAGTCCTCTACAATTCCATTGTAAAATGGTGTTCTTCATTTCAGCTGTATATTAGACCTTTCGAGTGCCAAATAATTTGGTAATTTATCTGGAGAAAGTACGGGAGTGTATCTTTTGTTATTGGATCTGGAGGTTCCCTGAGGACATGAAGCAGATTTCTCCGCATCCATGTCCTCTAGGTCTTTAAACCTATTGTGTGTTTTTATAGGGTCATCAGACCCTTTTTTATGCCTATTTGTTTGAAGCCTTTTCTTTCTCTTTGGTGATTTTGGTGGTGAGGTAAATTTTGAATGTTGGTTGCGTCGATGTAAATTTTTCTGCGGTCTATAATATGGAATGTTTGAGTCAGCATGGGGTTCAGGCGGGTTTGTTTGAGTTTGTGCGTCTTTCGTTGCTTTCTGGCTGCTCTTTACTACAGTTGAGAAGGATGGGCCGGGGACTGATCTAGCTTGAACAAGCTTCCTGGCCTCTGGATAGGGAATATTATTAAGTGTATTTAATCCTCTGGATTTCCTTCTCCTGTCTCCAGGTGTCGCATTCCTTGGAACTAGCATGATGTCCTTTGCAGCAGTTTACGATGTGCGGAGTGGCCTTGCACTCTTCTTCCCTGTGGGAGCAGTCGCCACAAAGGCCACAGTTTTGGCTTCTAGAGCATCTGTCTTCATGATGGCCGTATTTTTGGCACTTTTAACATCGGAGGGGATTTGGTATATATACCTCAACCTTAACTTGTAAGAAGCCAACCTTGACCACTTTAGGTAATATGGGCTTATTAAAGGGGAGTATAGCAGTGTTGGTGTCCTGCAGATTGTTGTTTCGTTTGATACGATTGATTGATTGATTGATTTAATTTTAACGGTTCACAAGCACGTTTAGGCTATTTAGCGCCATACAGTAGGTCATATTTGTAAAAGGAAAGGTTCAATATCGACCAGCGATATAGTAAAAAATCCATAGTCTTTAAATATAAAATGGTAAATGTTGGTAACAGTTAAAGATATTGGTTCCCGATCAACGGGAAATGTAAATGATGTATCTTGATGAAAATATGTAAATAATAGTTGGTATTTGCATTAGTTAAAAATTAGTTTGGGTAAGATCATACAGTTACAATTGAAAAAAAAATGATTTGCTTCCTTTAGGAAATTGAAAATACTAGTGATTTGAATAGTATCAAAAAGTTACTGCATGTCGTGTACATTATAGTATTTATCACGCGTAGGTTGCAGGTCGGAACACGTGGTCATAAAATGTTTAACAGTAAATGATACATGGCAAGGAACGCACTCTGGTGGATCTTCACCTTTTAGAATGTGTTATTGGGTAATGTATGTATGACCGATTCTGATTCTTGCATTGACAACCTCCTCCCTACGAATAGTTCTGTAGGAAGGAGTGCATTCTCCCAAGATTGGTTTGATGGCATGAAGTTTGTTATTGATTGCATCATCCCATGATACCTGCCACTTTTGACGTAGATATTTTTTGATACAAGGCTTAAAATCAGAATATGGTAATTTAAAATCCGATGGTTCTAAAGATAGAGCCATCTTAGCAGCCCGGTCTGCTTCTTCGTTACCTCTAATGCCAATATGGCTAGGTAGCCAACAGTATACTATATTGCATGAGGCACTAACTTGTTGTTTCGTTTGATACGATTTCTACGGACTGCAGTGACACCTTCAGTTTTCATGCCATCGACGATGTCCTTGTCGCAGACCCCAGCAAGTTCACGGCAACGAATGATGCCTTTTGATGTATTAAGTGTATAGTGGGCGGAGCAGGTTACTGGAATATCCTGAAACGATTTAATTTTCAGTATATTTTCAGTTTGTGCTTTGCGCTCACACTCTACAAGTAGGTCGCCTGATCTTAGCTTTTTCACACTTTTTGGCTTGCCGACTAATCCAAGCATAGTCTTTTCGACTATAAATGGTGACAATGTGGCAAGTTGTTTAGTTTCGTCTTTTGAATGGATGACCATGAAGCGAGGAAAGGATTCCACACTACATGGTTCATCATCCGACTCTGATGACACAGTTTTGGTACGTTTGGGAGTTTTTTTTAAATTCTCCATGATGGCAGTTTGAAAGATTCAGCACCCGTGCTCCCCACCCGCCAAGGAGCCCAACAAGGGGACACTTTTCAAGTGCCAGGGATACACAAACACCATACTCAGATGGTAAAATTACCTTAGGTTGACCCTGAAGTTGCCAATTTCGAAGGTAAGTAAATTTACCCCCCGATTGACCCGTTAAGCCACCGCCTTCTAGGAAGTCTTCTAAGATTTAAGAAAGGGAAAGATATAGGAATAGAATATAGGGGCAACGGTGGTATCAAGCGAGATACAAGAAAAAAGTAAAAGTAGGTGAGAGAGTTAATTAAGACTTTCTAGGGCTCGGCGTGACCAGCCAATTTGTCGAGACCGGGCCCATCTCAACCACCCGTCTTAAGAGAAGTAGAGGCCAAAGTAGTGTGTTGCAACTACCAGGATCCTTTCCTCCTCCGTTACGGGTCGCAACCCACGGCAAACAGGTTGCCTCTACTTAGTCGCCTTTTACGACACGTAGCGAGGCACGTCGGGCCATTTCTACAACCCCGGACCCGCAGGGGGACACACGTTTTGGAGTAGGCATTATAAGAAGAGTAATTTTTGAATGTGGTTTTATCTGTGTCTTTTAAAAATGTTTCCTGCAGACATAGTACTGCAGAATCATGTTTGTTCAAAAGCAGAAGTATATCATTGTAATTGCATTTAAGTCCTCTACAATTCCATTGCAAAATTGTGTTCTTCATTACAACAGTATATTAGACCTTTCGAGTGGCAGATAATTTGGTTATTTATCTGGAGGAAGTACGGGTGTGTATCTTTTATTGTTGGATCTGGAGTTACCTTGAGAACATGAAGCAGATTCCTCCGCATCCATGTCCTTTAGATCTTCAAACATGTTGTGTGTTTTTATAGGGTCATCAGACCCTTTTTAATGCCTATTTGTTTGAAGCTTTTTCTTGCTATTTGGTGACTTTGGTGGTGAGGTAATGTTGAATGTTCTTTGTGTAGATGTCGAGTTTTTCGGCGGTCTATAGTGTGGGATGTTCGATTCAGAATGGGGTTCAGGCGGGTTTGTTTGAGTTTGTGCGTCTTTCGTTGCTTTTTGGCTGCTCTTCGCTACAGTTGAGAATGATGGCCCGGGGAAAGATCTAGCTTGAACAAGCTTCCTGGCCTCTGGATAGGGAATATTATTAATGTATTTAATCCTCTGGATTTCCTTCTCCTGTCTCCAAGTGTCGCATTCCTTGGAATTAGCATGATGTTCTTTGCAGCAGTTTACGCAGTGCGGAGTGGTCTTGCACTCTGCTTCCCTGTGGGAGGAGTCGCCACACCGGCCACAGATTTGGCTTCGAGAGCATCTGTCTTCATGATGGCCGTATTTTTGGCATTTGTAACATCGGAGGGGAATTGGTATATATACCTCAACCTTAACTTGTAAGAAGCCAACCTTGACCACTTTAGGTAATATGGGTTTATTAAAGGTGAGTATAATAGTGTTGGTGTCCTGCAGATTGTTGTTTCGTTTGATACGAATTCTACGCACTGCAGTGACACCTTCAGTTTTCATGCCCTCGACGATGTCCTTGTCGCAGACTCCAGCAAGGCCACGGCAACGTATGATGCCTTTTAATGTATTAAGTGTATAGTGGGCGGAGCAGGTTACTGGAATATCGTGAAAGGTCTTAATTTTCAATATATTTTCAGTTTGAACTTTGCGCTCACACTCTACAAGTAGGTCACCTGATCTTAGCTTCTTCACACTTTTCGGCTTGCCGACTAATCAAGTATAGTCTTTTCGACTATAAATGGTGACAATGTGGTAAGTTGTTTAGATTCATCTTTCGAGTGGATGACCATGAAGCGAGGAAAAGATTCCACACTACATGGTCCATCATCCGACTCTGATGACACAGTTTTGGTTCGTTTCGGAGTTTTTTTTAATTCTCCATGATGGCAGCTTGAAATTTTCAGCACCCGTGCTCCCCACCCACCAAGGAGCCGAACAAGAGGACACATTTCAAGTGCAAGGGATACACTAATACGATACTGGGGGCCTCGAATGGCCGAGTGTCTAAAGCGCTGACCGTTACGGATCACTGCCATCTCACCTCTGTCTGCGTGAGTTCGAGTCCAGACTTGGCTAACGTGGGTAAGTGAGAAAGCCTGCCAGTAGCTTCTCGTGGGTCGGTGGTTCTTCCCTGTGTTTTCCAGGGTTCTTCCTCCACCATTAATACTGGCTGCCATGTATAGCCTATCTTGTGCTGAAGAATGGCGTTAAAACCTACAAAAACAACAAAAACAAATACGATACTCAGTTGGCAAAATTACCTTTGGATGACCCTGAAGTCGCCAATTTCGAAGGTCAGTAAAATTACCCCCTGATTGACCAGTTAAGCCAACGACTTCTAGGAAGTCTTCTAAGATTTAGGAAATGGATATATATAGGAATAGAATATAGGTGCAACGGTGATATCAAACGATATACAAGAATAAAGTAAATGGAGGTGAGAGAGTTAATAAAGACTTTCTAGGGCTCGGCGTGACCAGCCGATTTGTCGAGACCGGGCCCATCTCATCCACCCGTCTTAAGAGAAGTAGAGGCCAAAGTAGTGTGCTGCAACTACCAGGATCCTTTCCTCCTCCCGTTACGGGTCGCAACCCACGGAAAACAGGTTGCCTCTACTTAGTCACCTTTAACGACACGTAGCGAGGCACATCGGGCCAATTCTACAAACCCGGACCCGCAGGGGGTCATTTGATTTGGTCAAAGCAGGATAATATTCTAATACCAAATCAAGGTATATCATTTGGTTTATTTACGTATAAAAGCTTTGTAATTTGGAAGAAAAACGGCCAAGAAAGCAGGGTTCGGAGGGTTGGATCGTAACTTAAGAGCATAATGCGCAGAAAGCATTTCTCAGCGATGCGATAAAGGTGGTTCATTCGTTTCCGCGAGAAGGCTTTCACACGGAGATGTCTTAATTGCTCCTAGAGCAAGTTTTATTCCCTGATGATGAATTGGGTCAAGAATTTTCAAATATGACTTTCTAGCTGAACCATAAACAATGCATCCATTGTCTAAGATGGAACGGATAAATTTTCTATACAAATTAAGGAAGACTTTTTTATCAGCACACCAATCAGTGTGAGCAATTACTTTAATCAAATTTAAGGCTTTTAAACATTTAGCTTTCAAATTCTTAATGTGAGGTATAAATGTCAGCTTTTTGTCAAATATAATACCCAAGAATTTTGTTTCCTCAACAAATGGAATAAGTGTTCCATCCAGCATGAGTTTAGGGTCATCATGATGTCTTCGCAACTGACAGAAATGCATGCATACTGTTTTTGATTTTGAAAATTTGAAACCGTTATTACTGGCCCAACTTTGAATCTTATTGATATTTTGCTGGAGTTGCCTCTCAATTGTATGCATGTGCTTTGATCGATAACAAATTAAAAAATCGTCAACATATAATGAGCAATCACCACCGGGAGCTAAGCATTTGGTGATACTACTGATTTTGATGTTAAATAACGTCACAGATAAAATACTGCCCTGGGGCACACCCATCTCTTGCTGGTGCGTATCGGAGAGGATAGAGACCACTCGAACTTTGAATTCACTGTCAGAGAGAAAATTGGAGATAAATGAGGGCAGACGGCCTTTGAGTCCCAGATCGTGCAGGTCTTTTAGTATCCCGTATTTCCATGTTGTGTCATAGGCCATTTGTAAATAAAACAAAAATTGCTACTAAATGTTCTTTCTTGATAAAGGTATCACGAATGAATGTTTCTAGTCTAACTAGATGATCATTAGTAACCCGTCCATATCGAAAGCCACTTTGGAAAGTAGATATTAAATTGTTAGTTTTCAAGTACCAGAGAAGTCGATAATTGATCATTCGTTCCATTGTTTTGCACACACAGCTTGTCGGTGTAATTGGTCGATAGCTGTTGAGGTCTTCGCTATCTTTACCGGGTTTGGAAACTGGTATTACAGTTGCTTCTTTCCAGTTTTTTGGTATATTACCAATAATCCATAAATCATTGAAGAGTTTCAAAAGAGTTGTTAATGATGATTCTGGAAGGTGTTTCAAAAACTGGTAATGTATTTCATCAGGCCCAGTGGATGTGTCATGGGCCTTATCTAAAGCCTCCCCAAGCTCCGATAATGAGAACAATAGATTATAACTTTCCAAGTTGTTGGATGTGAATTTTAAACGTGACTTTTCTTTACGGATTAGAATATGTTCTCTCTTCTCGCCTAGCAGTATGTAAAGAATAGAAGACAAAATTATAAAGTGTTATAGTGGTATATGGAGCTGCACAAATTATATTTGTACATTTGTTTAATTTACATCAAGAGGTTTTATTTTAATATACAGGTATACTGTGTTAGCAATGCATTTGAAAATATTAAAGATGATACATTACAGCATTATTTACATAACTGCGTTGGGGGCTTTCTTATCATACGAAATGTACCTTCTTACATGTATGATGATGTTTAATATTATCGAGGACGATTATATACGTCACTGATGTTGCTGTTTTTGTTAATGCCATGTCATATTGATCGTACTAATGTTTATGCACAAAATAACATCTTATGACACGTGGGGCAATGTGTAAGAAAAATAATGAAACATTTTAAATTGCAAAGTAAATATGGTAATTAAGAAATAGATATTTCGATCAAACTATACTCTATATCTTGCACAAAACTATTGTCAAGACTTAATTTGCAGAAATAAATCATTTATGAATTACAAATTAAAATAAATACTTCTCACGATATAAAATTTTTTAAAAAAAATCCTAGCTGTATTAAATCAATCCTTGGCTATGCTTAGCTCTCTAAACCGTCTGTATGAGAGATATTTTTCAAAGTTTGATTTTTTTATCTTAGATGCCATCTAAATAGTCAGTAATAAAACTGATATTTTCACCGATTGTTATTGATTTCCCTTGAACATAAGATGTTTTCTAATTTTCTATTAATTGTATGCAAAATATGAAGATTAATGGAACGTCTCCATCACACTATAAGCCAAGTCTAAATGAGAAAATAAATACCTGATCTTCAGAAGGACAACGTGACAAGAAGAAGAAGAATAGAAATATTAAAAATTAAGCTGTTACATTCATTTCGACTGCAAACATATTTTTATCATGCCTTCAGTTCTTTATGTTAAGGGCGGAGAGATAGCAGCAGCAAATGCGAGGTAGATCATTGTTAAAAATATTTTTGGATAAAGAATTACATTTAATGAGGATTTTGTCTGCAATTTAGTATTTGTCATATTAAACAACTAGTTTATTTTAAAAGCGTTAATGTCTGTCTTTTCAGCGAAAAGAATGATCTAATGTATTTTTTCGCAAGGCAGTTTATAAAATGTTAAAGGTAGAAATACACCAAGACTGCATGCTTGTTTTCTAATGCATGGTATTTTTCTAATTCCTACTAAGAATTGCTATCTTGTGAAGATTTATGTTAACTTAATGACCTTATTGTCTGTAAGAGCTGCTGTTGTCGTTTTAAATGTATTGAAATTCAATAAAAGCACCGTTCGTTTCATAAACCGTCGCAAATTTTTCATCACAAAATCTCGATAACGAGTTCTTTGTTCATGGGACACGTTCAAACCGGAAGAGGACAAATTTGGTCCATTTTTTGAAAAAAAGATCATACTTTTAAGAACAGGTATTCGTGAGTATTATACATTTTGCATAAGAAAGTATATAGCGCTTATAGCGTTGGAGGATAAAAAAAGTTTATTAGTTGTATTGGCTGATATCATTTTCTAATTGATGTTAGACAAAAATGTCTCATTTAACTAAATGTTATGTTTGATCTTCAGCATTTTAAAATATGGTTCGATCCTGATCTTTACGTTCATATCTAAATTCCGAAAATGAATACATGTGAAATCTTCCCTCCCATCCTTTATCACTATGTGTCTGCTTTTGCGGTAGTTTGAGAAGTAATCTATATCTCTGACACAAAGTAATCAGTATTTATTGGGTTTAACTTTGTTTATCAATGCCACATTTCATTCACTAGCAGGGGCTTTACCAAGATTAAAAAGATTTTACAGCTGGTTTGCAATATATCAAAGGCTTTTGGGATGGTTTAGAGAATAGTGGAATTTTATTGGGCCACCTCATATTAAATCTCTTTATATTCTTGCCTTTCTTTTTAAGCTGACATTTTGTAATTTATATATGCTCTAGTTCTAGGACAAATATATTTGTACGCAAATAGAAAATCAGTTAAACTAGAAGAAAGATAAGTACAAAGACATAAAAACAATTCTGTCACTGCTACGTTCACCACAAAGTTAACAATGTTATTATAATAATAATAATATCAATAATAAAAATGTAAATAATACTAATAACAATAATGACTATAATAGCAGGAGCGTTTCGAACATAATTTCAATTATTGTATGAAATTAGTCATTGTGCATGAATTTCGTTTCCTGTTTTAATTTTTCGGTGTATGTAATTATGTTTCCTATTCACTGTTCGTTCTCTGGTTATGTTTCATGTCATCGCTATTGATGTATAATTTGTTCATATATTGTTTGCATGGTACTATCAAAATCACAGCACACAGCCGATGCCACTGCGTGTCCAATTTAGAAATCGTTCAACTAAAAATATAATATAACCATATAATTATCAGTGCACATACTTAATACTCGTGTACAATTACGCAATGTTGTTACAAGCGACCTTCTAACGTCATGCATAGGTAAAGTTGTAACGACTGAGAGACATTCAAATTATTTCCGAATAATGTTATTCACTGCACTGTTCTGAGATTTAATTTCATAAAATCCGTATTTTTCGTCATGCAATAAATATAATCCTACAATTTTACTCATTTAAATTGAAACTCATCGAAAAAGTTCAACCTATTGCCCACCAAACGCGCGAATGATAGACATTTTCAAGAAAATATTCATTAAAAAACATTCTTACCACAACACATCCATTGTAAGTTCGTTATCGTTTTACATCTTTGCAAATGTAACGTTAGACGCATTTGAGGATTATAAATTGAATTATTATCTCACCGATCCGATTTGTTTCTGGTTCATTTCAGCTAAAATCAAATTTTGTCAGCTGCCAATGGAAAAAACAGTCTGGTATTATGTTCATTATTTCATCTTAACGCGTACAGTCTCAAGACTTACAAAAGTCTGATATGTGTTTTATTTTTCTCCTTATTAGCACGTACACAACCTTGGCAGACAAAGTCCTCGGGAGATAGCGTTCCGGCCAAGGAATTTATTTTTTATTTTTAGTGTCTCTTTAAAGTTTACCAGAGATTATTTGGTCAAATAAACTGTTCAATTGGTTTAAATTGTCACAGTCTGGTTCTTTTCATCAAGGACTGCTCAGGAGAATTGGACTGGTGTTAAAACTGCAAGGATGTAGTATAAATTGAGACTGTCTCATAAATCGATTTCAACATTGATCCCGAGTATAAACCTATGGCAATTGAAGTGTATACCATCTAATAAGCGCACCTTCATTCTCATACATAATACCAAAATATTCAATATTATTTGGAAGCAATAATCATATTTTAAATTGCAGTTATGTTTAGTTTAGTATAATATTTGTAATGGGGTTTTTATTGGGTAAACAAGTCTAAACATAAAAACATCTTTCACACTGTAACGACTAAAATATTGATTCTAATTTGGAAAATGTGCTGGTCTTAAGATCCTAAGTCCACTTCATTTGATAGTAGTTAATTATGGCTAAAATGAGCTGCGATCTGGTTTAATTTCCTCCTTGTGGTACAGATAATAAAAGAACGACTATAATTTAGTTAATCCTCTGTGTAGATGAAAAGACAGGATTTGATCAATCGAACCAGTAGGTCATTAGTAACAATGGAAGGCACAACAAGGAAAATTGAATAAACACAACTCCCATTCTCCAATCTTTCTATACGATCGACCAAGTTATTTTAAAACAACTTAGAAGGGTGTAATGAATCTTTCAAATGTAAATATGAAATGAAATATGGTGAATGAGGAGAGGATATTCTTTACATATACATATACTCGCTTGGAAGTAGAGTCCAACTGCAAAATGCACACATCCAGGTTCTGCTGGCGCATGAAAAGCCTATGTAACGAGGCAAAATGCCCCCGTTCTTCTTTTTATGCGGAAAATAATGACTGGTGCTATTGTTCTACAAAGAATAATGACTTGGCAGTGAATAGGTTTAATACGACAAAGTGGTCTGTTTTCTACGTGGAAAAGTGACCCCTTTTCTCAATCACTCCAATAGTATTACTCCCTTCACGTTGTAAATTTACTTCCCGTAGAGGATTGACCCTTTTCATATCATTCTCACAGAATATAGTAGTATTCTTTTAAAGGTTATTTATTGTGTGTTTGGATGTTCTTTTTCGCCAGCTTGCACAGTTGTGCCATTAACATTGGCGAGCAATGACTGTTATTGGAGCTGTAAAATTCTCAATGCCCCTCGTTACACATATACGATAATGCAGGTCACCAACGACCAATTCCTACAAGCATCAAACTTGCTTCTCCTTCATACAAATGTGACAGAAGTGATTGCCTCCTAGAAGCGAATAGGTCTATAGTTGCCCTATACAAACGGGCTTAATGAACCAGGCTTACCGAATAATAATAAAGTGCACAATTACTTTAGTTTTCGACTTCAAAGTGGCACAGTAGACAGTAATAAATAATTGATTAAGCAGTTTATCATCAACCATCTCAACCGTATATACATGTACACACAACTACGGATTTATATAAGGATCGTAATATTGTGCGAACGGATATGTGAATCTGCATTAATTAATGTTGCAATAGCGCATCATAATTTCTGTAGGTATTTTGAGATTTCCACCTTACGTACAATAAAGGTACACCTTCGTTTAGCTGCTAATTTTAATAAAATAAGAATTAGTCATGCATGACCGACGATGGACTGACAACATATGGCTTTAAAATTCTAGCAAGTGATCCAGGCCTTTAATCTGACCCTTTTAATAACAAAATGTACTAATCCGAAACGTTTTTCGATACCTTGGGAATAGTTAAAAGTCGTATGTATTTGATTCGTAACATTTACATTGATTTCGTTTTGTCTTATGTTTTATCTTTAATACTGAATAGTTATGCATACAATTTTGGAGATACTGGTTTTTGTTTTCCAAAACGGCAGATATATTGGAGAAAAAGACAACAGTCATGTCTTTTTATTTTAAACATTCGTTTAAAATATCTGTGACATCTCGTTGAGGACACTCAAAATGATACGGTTTCTTGGAAAACAAACGTGACATCGCGACATTTAATCTCTTTAATATATCGCTTTTTCGCGTTATCGTAGCGCGATGTCGGAATGTAGATCTGCTCCATTATATTAGATGTTTTTGCATCCATAATATCAATGAGCTAGTATAAATATATACCTAACCACTCTACCCATTGTAACAGTAGTTTGTTTCCTTGCTCAGTGCACTTTCCTGTAACTAAGTGAGCTATATAAAAATACCCTCATCCCCTGGAGACATGATGCTATGGATGAGATCTTTTTCTACGAGTTAGGAGTTCATTATTCTCCGTAGAAAAATGACCTGGGATCATTTTCATACGGGGGTCAGTTTTGCCACGTTACACCAGGAAATCTGGGTATATGCAGATCGTTAGGAGTAATCAGTAAAACTGACAACGTGGACCCTAATTTGCAGGTACATTATGCAGAATCTTTGTTGCTTGAAATTTGACTCGACTTATAAGCTAGTACAGTAAAATGATAAGAATATCTGCCTTTTTAATCTGTAAATAACATACTTACAAATGGGACTAGTAAATTGAAAAAAATAGAAATGACAGTGGGGTTTGTTTATTAAATGTTTTTATATTGTTTTAAATTTCATTAAATGCTGTAGGTAATGAAACATCATCTAGTGGCAGACTGTCCAAAATCATTTACTGCTTTGGTAAAGGGCTTTTTTTCTCAGTGTGAGTATCATTGTCTAAAGATGAGTAAAAGACATTCAATTTTAAAGGCTAGACTATGTGATTATTGTCATATGTTTTATTGTGACCCTGGTGAGGGATTTTCTAATTATAACTACGATTTTTCTAGAACAATGAACGTTTGATCTTCATCCTGGGTTTTGTTTGAGTCTTTGTTTGTCATATAACTGATGTTTTATTTTTTCTGAATACATGTCTTTCGTTCATAATCAAGTTATATATGTTGTTTACAGTATCTGATTCGGAATTATTTAAATTATTTCTTCTCTGGAAAAACAATTTAATTCGAAGCAATTATTCTCTGGAAATTACAAAAATGCTCTGGAAACATTCTTGGGAATAGAGACTTTAATTTACAGTGAAATTTAAAATAAGTATTTAATTCATGGATTGTATTATTCTAATGAACAAAAACTTTGAGGCACGTCATCGCTTTACGATCGATCCATCACAGACACATCGAAATTTTCTTTGTTGGACTTGATTCAAATTTCGACTAAAGTTCATTTAGAATGTCCCAATTAGGACGTGCCTGTAATTCTATAATTTTGTTGTTATTTATTTTGCAATGCACTAAGCTCTTTTTCTTAATGTTCTCTTTGTATTATTTTGAAATAATGTATTTGTTGAATTGTACAAAGTATGTTGCTTTTTCTCTTTTTTTGCTTGTTTTACGAGCATATACTTGTAACAATATCTAACCTGCAGGTAGCTATTCCAGTTTGGGTTGCACGATGTCAACATTCATCTACTGTTTTTCTGCAATAAGACAAATTGCAGATGAAGACAATTTTCATAGTCAATTTTAGCAACATAATTATTTCCTTGTCTCCAATATATTTTTGCAACAATTTAATATCTCATTGTCCCTGCCTGCTTAACTGTCAGTTTTATGTCTGTTTCCATGTCTATTAGGTGTCCAAACGATGAGGTCATTCATGCAATTCGCTTTAGTTGAACATCTATATGTTACCCAATTATCTACCAAGGCTGAATGTTACAGTTACTGTCAGAAAATAGAACGAGTACGATTATTTTGTAGACGCAACAGTGGTCGAAGTCTGTCAGAATGACAAAACATTAATCCATAAGTGGAAGAGTCGGGTGATGAGAATCCACATGTTACAAAGGGATGACAATAAATGCATAGAACTGACAGTCATAAATGCCGAGAATCATGTGCACCCTACCAACTGCCCAATTGTTTTAATTGCAAAGTATGTATTATTGTGGCCTTCAGATTTAAATCTGTACAGGAAGAAATTGAGAATATATTTTGCACTCCAAAATATACTTTGTACCCTCCAAATTATCATCACTGCATGTCGTTAAGATTTCATTATCATACCAGTGATTGCTTATATGACGTTAAATCAATTTATCTTGGTCACATACATTTTTATCTGGCTTTAATTTATTTTTTCTGATTTGGAATGTGAAAGCTTGTATCACTATGTAACTTACGTGCTCAAAATTCTCTTATTTATTTCCTGATCAAATGGACAAATACTATAATTTAAGATAACATTGGGATTTATTATCAAATTAGAACATTTCGTATTGCTGCTATCAATAGACTGATGCAGCCTCCTCTATTATTGGATATCATTTGAAAATAGACCGATGTCTGGATTGGCATTTGCATAGTCTATATTCTTCTAAAGCAAGATCACAATATTATAAAAATGGTACGAACAAGGCCTGTATTCCTGAACTATTTACTAATCTAAGTTCGCAACTATTTTTTTATACTTAATTTCTTAAAAGTAATAAATTTGATATTGTTTATGTAATTAACTGATAAACAGAAAGCTCTGAGACTTAATTACGAACGCAGTGTACACTATCTCGTTTTCACTCCTCTTCCCATAAAGATCCTAACTGGTTAATATATGTACAATTACCGACCGTCCTTTATGATTTATATCTCTCTCTCTCATACATAATTTATAAGGGCCAAATGGCTTATTGAAATAAAAAAAAATGTTCAGTGTTTAAAGTATCATCACTGACTGAAAATCAGTCTCATTCACAAGCCATACTTCCAATGAAATCGCTCACCTTTGTCAGGTAATTATATTGTAGAAATACATTTCATTTAGTCTCTTTGCAGTAGTGGCAATATATTTTAAAGTTCCAAGGTTAATTAGTGCTTCATCACTACAGCACTTTTAGATTTTTTTGACGAATCTTTTAAGTGCGCTTAAAAAATCTGAACATAATTATTTAGACACGTTGACTGAGATCTCTGGTAACATCATTGCCGTGCAATACGGATTTCCAATGGAATGTCCACGTCAATCAATATACAGTAATGTTTGCAATATTTTTTCACGCGCCGCTAACGCGTACTGCCAAATGATAAGAGATGTGTATAACCCAATTGCTGACCTTATTGTTTGTTTTTTATCAATTAGAAAGCGCCAAATAATTGTATTCATAACCCCAGTCGGTGGCTTGTTCCTGGTTCAGGATGCATTTCACTGCCACTTTGAACTGACATAATATAATAAAACTAATTTCAGTAATGGCTGCGATCGATATTTGCACACGATGCTGATGTTTTCCTTACCAAGAGCTTAGAGCTAGTAATTCGCCAAGCTTCACCGTATCCTCCTGCCTTAAGGGTATCGAAACTTGATGATAGATTTCTAGAAATAGAATAAAATAACAACGGAAAAGCTGACGCATTTGTAGATTGCTCCGTAATCAAAAAGAGAACAGGACAAAATGTATCTGCCTGCAACAGCTGACTATGTACCTGACTTATCTCAGATATATTAGAAGTTCATTTGACGTCAGATATATTAAAAGTTCAGTTGTTCCTCTCCATAAATTACTTTCTGCCCTTGATGCTCTTTTTCTCTATTAAACATATACAAAAACAGATATTAGATTTAACTTACAAAAGCGAATTTGTAGAATTATTACACGACTTTTGTTAGGTGTTATAAAAATGTTATGGCTTGGGTAATGTACTTGTTATGCATTATTTATAAATCTGCCTAGATATATTATTTGCTTCAATAGTAAATTTGCATAAATTATACCCAACATTTGGAAAGTATTTTTCTTTCTTTCTTCAGAAAAGAAAAATTCGAATTTTAATTGGAATGCTTTGAAAATTGGAAATATTTACGCTATCAGTCATAAGAAATGAGTTTTCACAAAAACACAATGTCCCTGATTTGCCAAGTATTCTATTCATCTATATTTTACAGATAAATCCAGAAACTTGGATATTTCACACAACTAGTAAAATTGTTTCAAGTATTGTTACGACTAAGATGATCAAAAACTAAGTAACAGAAAGAAGCGAAACCAACAGGTTTGGTAAAACCAACAAATGATAATATCTATGTTACAATGCTAATATTTGAGAGGAATTTAAAGTATTTTAAGTAAATCGTAAAAATTCATAAAATTCTATCAAACGTCCAACATAACATTTTTCATAATGAATTCCAATCTCGTATGTTCTTATCTATCGATAGTCTTGAATAGGTTTATATACCAACATTCATGTTGTATCACAAACGACATAATCCAGATCTTGAAATGAATTATCACAAATCCTAAATTTG
The DNA here is from genome assembly GCA_016746295.1 of Potamilus streckersoni. Taxonomy (NCBI): domain Eukaryota; kingdom Metazoa; phylum Mollusca; class Bivalvia; order Unionida; family Unionidae; genus Potamilus; species Potamilus streckersoni. The sequence continues at coordinate 411,045 of JAEAOA010000594.1, read as the reverse complement.
TGCTCTAGTCCAAATAGTCAATTAACATTTTTGCAATTCATATGCATAATTTTAAATAGATTATTCCTCTTAAATTATGTTTGATAGAAACTGAAAATAAATCCAGAAACTTACCTTAAGATTTTAATGATTACTGTTGTTGACCACAACATTATATATATCCTAAGAGCAAGAAAATTACCATGATGTAGATAAGAAGTTCACTTCCATAATATTCTAAGTTTGTACATAATACTAGATCTTGAACTCAAAGATCATTAACAAGATCTATTTATAACCTAAAGACATGACACCAAACATGTGAATAGTCAGGTAGGCCACACTTCACAGACAATTATAATAAAAATCAATTTCTCCATGCAAATTAAATATTCGTAACATATATGCTGCAGATTTTATTTTTCAATATACAATGTGTATTTCTACTAAAGGAAACTATACTTTCAAATTTGCAGATGAATTCATTTATGAAAACAAATAATGCTATATATGTTAACAAGTTTAAAAGCAATAAATTATATTTTTCTTAAAGAAAAGTATTTTAATGTTTCTGTAAAGTTAATATACACATGCCTATTTTTGTTTGTCTAAGGTGATTACAGTATCTTATTTGAAGTTAGGTGCGTAGATAATTGTTATATATATATATATATATATATATATATATATATATATATATATATATATATATATATATATATATATATATATATAAATATATATATCTATATTGAATTTATTTTATTCAATATAAAGCCCACAATGACAAGACATTGATATAAATATTTGTTTTACTTTACAAATGTTTCCTATTCTGCATGATATATATATATATATATATATATATATATATATATATATATATATATATATATATCTATATATATATATATATATATATATATATATAAATATATATATATATAATTTATTTTATCAATGTCATCCCAAAGTTTCAAAGATCACTTGGATAAGCATTAGAAACCAAAGTTGGAGAAATGCAGTTCATTGCAATTTACATTTTATTTCTGTATTCTTCATATATCATTTTTACGACGTCATACACTTCCAGTATCAAAGTTTATATTTCTTTCATTTAAATATTTTATTCTTTTCTTTTAGGCAACCGACCAAACACTTACTCATCGAGTCAGCCTGCTTGACAATAAAGAAAGCGTTTTTATTGTCAAAGTCATTTTCATAATATAATATTAGATTTGAAAACACAATATTGCCAAGTATCAGACGTGTAATTCCAATTACCAAGTATCTCACAAGTAATTCCAATTACCAAGTATCTCACATGTAATTCCAATTACCAAGTATCAGACGTGTATTTCCAATTACCAAGTATCTCACATGTAATTCCAATTACCAAGTATCAGACGTGTAATTCCAATTACCAAGTATCTCACATGTAATTCCAATTACCAAGTATCAGACGTGTAATTCCAATTACCAAGTATCTCACAAGTAATTCCAATTACCAAGTATCAGACGTGTATTTCCAATTATCAAGAACTAGACGTGTAATTTCGATTCCGATTACCAAGTATCACCAAGTAACAGGTATCAGAGATGTAATCAGATATCAGACATGTAATTCCAATTACCAGGTATCGGACGTGTAATTCCAATTACCAAGAATAAGACGTGTAAGTCCAATTATCAAGTATCAGACGTGTAATTTCAGTTAACATGTATCAGGCATGTAATTTCAATTACCATGTATCAGACTTGTAATTCAAATTACCAAATACCAGACATGTAATTCCAATTACCAAGAATCAGACGAGTAAAATGATTTGACATTTATCTCACACTCGCCATTTCTTGGTATCGCATATTTCAAAACAATAATTTGCATTGTAGATAAATGACGCAGTACCGTTAAAATTTGCAAATGTCCTCTATTCTTATTTTCTTACTGCAAGCTATTTTGAATTACAACATAAGCCAATTACTGTATTTAATTAACGCAACTTGAAGCACGTGTTTGCACAATACTCACTAAAAGCATAAGGAAAAGTGTTTTTGATGAACTTAAAAGGATTATCTTGCAATATTAGATTTACATAAGGAATACCTAATAGATGCGAACATATTTTCGTTGGGAGCATGCACAACTTGTAAAAGAAAGACACAAATTACTGAAGAAAAAAACCCATTTCGCTTCCGAGGTGGAATGGCCTTGGTGTTGTAAGGCATGATTTTTTTGTGAAGACACAGCTAAAGTATTCTGCCTTATCCAAAGGTGCATTACAGCAGTCAACGCAGTCTGGTCCGATGGCAGGATTTAAGCCAGTTTTTTTTTCTCTGGTGGCGATTCAGGGACTATAAACACGAAGCCAACGAGGCCCCTCATAGTAGTTTTCATTCAAAGGAAAACATCACTACCATACTTCCTACAGTGGGTTACTCTCATAGGATAACATCACTATCACACTTATCAAAGTGGTTCACATCATATGATAATGCCACTTCTACACCCCAGAGAAAGTTGTAGTGGGTTACCATAGCAAGTTTATATCACTACCATATTTCTCGCAGTGGAAGCCAGTGATATGATAACATCAGTGCCAAACTCTTCAGAGTGGGTTGCCATATTAGGATAACGCATGTAACACACCGATTACGTTTGGAGGTAACAATCCACTTTGAAAAGAGATTACTCAGATGTAATTTCGTGAAGGTTAGTTTAGATTGCTTTACTATGGTTTTAGCTTTAAATACGATTGGTGCATAATCTGAAGATTCCCTATAACCATAAAAGTACTGGAATTAAATCTCCAAGGATTGTTTATTTACATTAATGGGCAACAAACCGGATGACAATATAACGTTGGACCTGGGCATACGTTATACCATGCCAATAATATCAGAAGACAACGCACACGAACCGCCACATCTATAGTACAAGTCGCACGGGTCATGTAGGCATTCAATACCTACTATTTCAGTAATAGGTGTAAATTTGTAGAATTTGATTCTACATACCTTTAAGTGGCAAGTATTCACTTCATCTGAATTCGTATATATCCATATTTCTTTGTAAGGTCATTATTTAGATGCCCTGAGAGGTGCCTGCGGCAGAGTCAATGTTAACATACGTAGACAATTTTGGACGAAATGAACATAAAGGTGTGATCCAGAACAATCCGGACTGAACGCTAAAATTGTTAAGAAACAGCCCATTTGGTGGCAGATGTAACCCTAGGTTATAATGGCCTAATATACGATTTAACTAGTCTATGTACATATTAAATAACATTGGGGAAATAATACCTCCCTGCCTCACCCCATTGGTTACATGGAAAACGCTAAATATTACACTTTCCCACCGCATGTAATACAACTGTTTGTCATACCAGTTTACTAAAGTATGAACATTGTATACAGGTATTAGTTAGTTATTAACCTTGACGATTAAAATTCCAAATACTTAAAGGAATAAGAAATATAACATTCCCTTTTCATTGCTTTACCACTAAAACTGTAATCAAGGCAAATTTATATCTTTTACTTCTAGGACCAGCACAGAAAAGACATTGACAAAACCATGGTGTCAAATTAAGTAACTTAAAAGAGCAAAACTAACAAGTATTGAATTAATGCAGCAAACATTTAACTTCATGCAAACAAAACATAAAAAATATTATTTGATTTACCGATAGTCTTGATGTACTACAAAGATATAAAATATAAAGTCTTTGAATAAATCCTCATTAATTCCATAACAGAGCTTTCAGACAAGAAAGTCAATAATCACTTCGTAAGTTTAATGAATTCAACACTACTAATTGAGAAACAATTCAAAGATTATTCGGACTGAATCACTAAAGAACATCAATACACTCAAAACTATTAGAATTCATTATGAACATTATATATAGTTTGACTTGTGATGTTTAGAATTATTATAGGATTAAATGGTCATGGTTGGGTATTTATCGATGTGTAAATTTTACCTAATCACTCACAAAGTAAATACGTAAGTTACCTTTGTGAGTGATTAGGTAAAATTTACACATCGATAAATACCCAACCTTGATCATTTAATAGGACTTTATGTTATCTTTGTGAGTGATTAGGTAAAATTTACACATCGATAAATACCCAACCATGACCATATAATCCTTATAATTCCCATTTTGTCCTTTTTATCGTCAGATTAACCTATCATAGCAACAATGCATTCTAATTCAACTAACGCGCAGTTTCCTTTCATTCGCCGCTTCACATCGCTCCTTAATACATAACTTGTACTGTCACAGTTACGTTCAGAAAATTCATACTTCGCATACTAGGCAATGGCTATCAGTGGTTTCAATTTTAACAAACATTCTTGTTCAATTTTAGTCCTTCCCATCTGTTACGTCAGATGACCATGACCTTACCTAATAACAAATGATAACAGAGTGAACAAGTGTGCCAAATTAAATTTCCAATCAAACCTCAAATCATTATGGATTTTATCAATGAACAATATGGATATATAAACAAGATGATAATATACTTTACTAAAATAAATGTAACAATGAAATAAATTGTATACAGTAATAACATTTTATGCCATTCTCAACAACGTTAATACTTAACAAGGCCACTTAAGTGATCTAATTAGTTATACAACGTAAGACCCATCACCCCGATATTTATTATGGATGGGTGAACAAAAACGTGCTTCGTCTTATATGTAGAACTATGATCTAATGGTAAATGGAATGTGACTACTGGCTCATTTATGTTTATTCATAAACTTCATATTTTACATCTTAGGCTATGTCTACCCTTAGTGTCAACACATTTCTTTTTATATAAATAAATAACATTCTTGTTAGTTTTAGTCAATCCAATCTCCTACATCTGATGACAGTTACATCACATAATTATAAAATGATAGGGATAGAACAAGTGTGCTAAATGAAATTTCCAAGCAAACCTTAAATCATTGTTGATTTTATCAATGAACAAGATGATGTTATCCGTTACCAAAATAAAGGTAATAATTAAATAAATTTTATACAGGAATAACATTTTATATAAGTTTCAATAGCATTAGTACTTAACAATACCATTATCTATTATATTTGCAGTTCTTAAATGTAGAGTTGCTCCTAAAACCATCAATGTTGTGTTTGGTTGCATAATTGAGTATTGGAGTTTGTATGGACTGTGGGATTAGAGTGTTCAAACTTCAGGATAAAGAGTTTATCAATGATTGTTGACTTTTATCTGAAGTGAAAGGTGGGTTGGTATTAGGGTCTGACACAGAAAGAGCTTTACCACCATTAACAATATTTTCCTAAACTTAACTAATTAGTTGTTTTTGTTCAGTGCTAGGTCTTTGACTAAGTTTTTAGAGACTCCTCATGTTTGTGGTCTGTCATAAACAAAATATTTATAGTTTCAAACCCAGTATCACTCATATCTTGAATTGTTGTTGCATGGAGTTAGTTACCAGTATAGTGTTGCAGTCCTACATTATTGCATATGTATGGAATGAATGAGAATTTCTTTGATTTTACAAGTTCACAGTTTACCATTTGTCAGCCAATTCAGGAGATCTTAGTGCTTCTTTACTGCATTGCATAAATAAGGCCTTTGCTGCTTTGTCACATTTCTGAAAGAATTTTTTTTACATATTTCACTGGGCAAGTGTTTGTGCCAGTTGCATGCATTCATTTGTCTGATGTTTCTTTAAGGTTCTCTTCAACACCACCTTGGTGGGTTGCTTTTTTAAAGTGTGTCATGATTTAGAGAAATGTACTCCATAATATATTCATCATTTTAAAATTTTAAGGAATTTGGGGTCAGTTGATGGTGAACTTCTATACCTCTGGTCACAAAATGAATAGCCAACAGATACCATACATGTATTTTGAATTGAATGGCAACAAGGTCAAATATTTGAAGATAGCCATTTACTTTTCCTCATTTTTTTCAGTCAAATTACTTGGTAGTGATGGGTTGGCCTTGAAAGACCTGATTTTACATTAAATTTCAGTTTTGCAATTAACATTGAATTAGCATTTTTAAATTATTTGTCTTTGATAGTGTCAGTATTTTGGATATTTTCCTTCAAGTATCTGTTTATGGCTGCATGAACATTTTCAAGGAATTCTTGCGATATTCTTGTGCCTGTTCAGCTGTCATTTTTGTGATCCATGACAATAACTTAGTTTGGGTCTCAGCATAGAACCGTCTTAAGTGACCTCTCAGCTTGTCTGGTCTAACTGTGTTTAAGTCAAGTTAGTATCCAATAATTTCAATACACCAAGCTGTAAGTAAATAGAAAAATATTCATAGGAATACACTTCTTACACTTGGCAAGACAATTTTGAAATACACATATAGACAACATGTCCTGTAATTTGTACATATATTGTATACTTATCGTTTTGATTTATATATGGTAATATGGTGACATTAGTAAATATATCCTTCTTTATTTAAAGTTTTTTTTCCAATTTATACAGAATGTTTATTTCTTGAGAAGAATAATTGCAATGCAGAATGTTATGTAATTTCTTTTTCATTGAAATTGAATACTGCACATCAAAAATAATTTAACTTAGCAAAACAATTACTTTTTTGATTATATATATGTTTCGATGGTGTTAAGTCACATTTTGTAGATATCATGATAACATTTTCAATAAACTATATACTATGTTAATATATATGTTCAGGATCTATCCAACAAAGATATTTCATGTGAAAAATTTGATCGTCTTTTTCTTATATTTTCACCATTTAAAAATTTTATTGTCTTTAAATAATGGTCTCAAATATTTCTTTTTTGCAAGTGGTCATATTTACATTATGCCATGAACACCCACACACGTTATGAAAATAAGCAAAAAAAAATAAAAAAATGTACCATTGAAAATGCCAGTGCCCCATTTAGTAGCCTACGGGTATTGATTTTTATCAGTAGATTTTAAGTCCTCCTATGATAATTTCTTTAATTTTAGTTTATATCCTTCCGGGGCCTCAAAATTGAGGTCCCAGTTCCCACGCTATTTTTGATCTCATTGTGTATGGCTAGGGTGACGTAGGTCATGGGGTGCGCATTAAGAGAATTTGTCAATCTGTTGTTTTGTTTCATTTTCAGCGCTTTTAACATCCATCGCAATATCATCAAATCATGTCCATCTGCTTCAATCGCTGCTATTAGTTATTTGAACTCCATTTGATCTAATTGTTCAACAAAATCCGCAGAAAATTGCAGTGAAAAAAAAAAATCACCGTTATCGGCCATTTTGCTCGACTATGAAGCAGACCAACCCTAAATTGTATAGTAAACTATGCATTTCAAAGATAATTGGAAGAAGTATAAAAAGGGTATTATTTATATTTATTTGCTTAATAAAAAATTTAAAAGATGAAACAATCATTCACAATGATGTGTCTGCAATGTTTATTTATATTGTAAACCAAAAGTGGTCCCAGAATTTATCGATGTGTAAAATATTCCAGAAGTCAGACGTGACCGATTACATCCAATCATATTGTTGAAATTCTGACATTCATAAAAATTGGAATTATTTTAATTTAATTTAAGATACTATAATGTTTTAAAAGTTCAGATTGATTGATTGATTGATTGCTATTTTACGGCGCATCAGCACTGTGAGGCTATATAGCGCCAAACATAATTTTATATTCTTTTACATTTAAAACTGGTAAAATAATTTTATCGACCAGCGATTGGAGTCCAAACAGTTAAAGGTAAAGCGATCAAAATGTGAACCATGGTAAAGTATTAAAAGTTTCACGATCAACGGGGTGTGCAAAAGTATGATAAGGAAAACATATGATTCGCAATTAAAATCTATCGACTGCATAAATATAACAAAAAACTGAACAAGGTGATAAATTATAAGCTATAACTTATGAAAATGTTTGCTTCCTTAAGGAAGTCTATAATGTTGGTAATATTAACTGTATCAAAGAGTTCCGTCATGTCTTGCACAACGTAGTAATGATTACGTGTAGGTTGAAGATCGAAGCATTCCAGCATAAAGTGATGAACGGTGAATGGTTCATTACAAGCTATGCACTTTGGTGGGTCTTCTTTTACTATGTAGGAGTGTATTAAATAAGTATGACCGAGTCAAATTCTTGCAATGACTACCTCCTCTCTACGGACGGATCTGTAGGAAGGGGTTCATTCTCCCAAGGTTGGCTTGATGGCATGAAGTTTGCGCATAGGTCTATAGTTCGTAGGATCTGCGTTATCTTTGCATGGTTTGGGAATTGGTATTATTATTGCTTCTTTCCAAATGTTTAAAAGTTCAGTTTGTCACTGAATGTTTTGTTGATTTTAACATCACTTTTTGAAGTTCATTCTTTCTGTAAATAGTTTAAGACCTAGCATCTTTACCACATATTCATTTTTTTCATTATTTTATACTTCCAATTATTATGATGCCAGATTTTGTTTCGGTTTTAAATCCTCTAAATGAAATCAAACTAGTTTGTGCAATCATCCCTAGCTCATATTCTTTAAAGGCAAGCTCATGATCTTTAAAAGCAAAAAAATCTAACTTTGTTTTACGTTAATTTTCTAAGAAATAAATTATATTTTTCAGTTTAAACAATACGATCTAATCATACGTGATTGCCACACCCGCACTGTGCAGGATACATATAGCTCTTAGATCTACAAAAGGCACTTAGCAATACCGTACTTTTAATGCGGGTCACACACACACTACATATATATATATATATATATATATATATATATATATATATATATATATATATATATATATTGTTACGAATATGTAATTACAATGCTTGTGTGTTAGTTTAAAATTCTTTTTAATTCTATATTAGTTTTATAACATTTTATTGTATTAAATTTTATTTTCACGGGACTAGATATATTTTTAAAAGTACGTTCTGTTTCTATAGAAGTGATAAGCATTTCATTAGCAATATTTTTAGATGTCCTCATTCGCACACACTTGGTTACATGAAGTTAAAATAATTGGTGAGTATCAAGGCCATTCATATATTACTCGCGTGATCACATTGTGGCATCACATCTGTGCGCATGTCTCACCTGCCTTTTAGTAAGTGATGATGCGACCTTTCAAAGTGTCGAAATGACGTTTTAATGGGGTTTAATACTCAAAACCAATGTTTTTTGTAATTCAGTCGTAAAAGTACCTTCAAGAGAACAGATTTATTGTTCTGTTGCTGCCAATTTAGAGTTATTCGTTACTTAAAAATAATATATATTCTCTGAAAAAATAAGTGCTTTGTCATCAAAGCTTTGGAAATACATATTCAGTGGAAATTAATCAGAATGCTAAAGACGGAATATTTTATATGATTAATTAAATTTAGCGTATAACTTTTGACAATTCTTTTTTATTCAAAATATTCAACATGGAACTTTTGACTACTTCATTCATCTGACGTTATCGTGCGCCAACCTTGAACTTCGCCGGGATTCTAAGTTTGATTTATTTAAGACATTTTATTGATTGGACTTGTGTTTCATTTCTGGGATTAATGTTTGGTTTATATTCACATACTGTAAGTCCTTTTTTATATTATTGTGTTATATATGGAAATAAGTTATTTTTGTTAAAATTTACAAAGCTTGTTGTCTTCACTATTTTGTTAACTTTGAACGAGCCAAGATTTCGAGATTTATAACAATACATTACATAAAGGGAATATTCCACCGATTTTATATAATGACAATAAACATAAAGAGCCAGTTACACTGTCTAGAAATGGAATATTCTCTATCCTGTAAACATATTGAAATATAATTCATTGTTTTAATGTATAAATTAATTTTAAATATAGATTCATTCCCGTTAAGATACTATACGTCCATTATTTGAAGTAATTCTTGTATTTACTGCACCGTAATCAATCACGAATCTGTAATGCCCTAAGATAAAAGGCGCAATCCTTACTTCTACTTACTAACGATGGCTTGGATGTTATTGACCATTTATATTGATGAAGTATGGCTAGAGCTGCAGGCACATTATTAGTGCGCTGGCTACACTGAAGCGTTTGTACCCTGTGATAGAACATTTGATGTTTAATATAACACGTAATGTTTTTGTTAGAGACGTAACTGAAAATTCATTGCATCTGGTCAATATAATAATATATAATCACGTCGTTTCACAGTTATGATTTGATCTTGACACCCGTTTAATGGTAGCTATATTTGTATCGATCGGATTGGACATCCTTTGTAACTATACTGCATGACAGTATGGTTGACAGGGATAAGTTTGAACAGAATGGCTCTAATAGCATATTTCGATCTTTTTGATTGAAATTGTCCAATTTCTCTAACCAAAATGATTATAACTGGGTATGCTTGTTGAGACAGGGAGGAAAACATTTTAGAAAGACATTCAAATCGACATTTATCACAACTCCCATTCCCTGACCAATGAAAATAATTCCAAATGCGAAATAGCGATAGAAGTGGTATGGCGCAAAATGTGTTTTCTTCCAGGAAGTTTGTCAATATAAGCAAAGTATTTATTCTGGCTTGTTACTTAACTCTATCAAACAAGATTGCCAATTTTTCTGTGAAGAGAACATTGATGGATGTTACATCTTACACTAAAGAACGACATAAGCGAAGATTTGTTTCAAATAAACTGAATGCAAGGCATATTTTTGATGAATAAGATCATACCAGTTCTCAAAAGTCGTGTAAAATCATCATATTCATGCAACAGGAACCATATAAATACTAGATTTGACAAATACATGATAGTTGCTTCTGTACTCTGTTTCTACAAGTTTGTGATTGGTGCAGCTTCGTGGATATATAAAACCATGGATATTGTTGAAAAGGGAAATGTTAACTGGCCATATTAAATTAAAGACATTTCGACTTAACAAATGGGCAATATGCTCTCGGGCAACAATGTATAGTCTGTGGGATACAATAATGTCATTAGACACAATTTGCATTAGTTGGGTTGATGTTTTGAAACCTTTTTTCACAATTGAGCTTGAAGCGACATTTATGTGTTTATTTCTGTCTAGTGTCGACCAGATTTTACGTATTGAAGAGGTAATAGTCCGGTGCTAGATGATGCCACATCGCATTGTAGAATCTTCTTATATTACATAAAATTTGATATATTATGAATTTGATCCGTGATCCTTCAGCCATGCAGGCATTTTATTAAGTATTGTAGCAAGTCATCATTTTTTGTCTTGATCGATGCCTTGCTAGTCTCAACAATTATTTTTTTTAAGAATTTTAGAAATATATATTGACTGCAACGTATTTTGCCGATAATTGGTTCACCATTATTCAGACAGCAAACTTCAGAAGGTTATGAAACATGTCACGTGGAACAGAGATTGAGTTAAATTTGATTAGAACTCTAGCAGCATATCCAATTTCAGTCCCACAAAAAAAGCACAGCAATTCCAAGGGAATAATTAAGAGGATATATCAATAGAGACAGAGACACAGCTAACGAATGATAAGAATGGTTAACTGTGCGACCTGTCATCGATGGATTTTCAAAGGATATATAAGCTCTCCTGATGTTGGAACTAATTTCTAAATTTGATCTTCTCAACAGTATTATTTGTTTGATTTTTTCTTGCGTTTTGTAGAAATAGAAAATTTTAATAATGTAAATCTAGTGATATCATGACGATGCACTAGAACAAAGTGTAACATTTCCTTAATGACTGAAACAGTACAAACAACTGCAAATTTAACAAAGGTTGTTCGTCTTTATTATTGTTTAAATTTCATATCGTCAGAGGCTTATTTGGAAAGGCTATTATAATGGTGAAAATACACTATAAATGAACAAAGTAAGCATTTGAATTGATTATTATTTATTTATATTTTTACGGCGCACCAGCTCTCTGAGGCTATTTAGCGACAAACATAAGGTTATATCCTTTTACGTTTAAAACTGGTAAAATAATTTTATCGACCAGCGATTGGAGACCAAACAGTTAAAGGTAATGCGACAAAAATGGTAATGATGGTAAATAAATAAAAGTTTCCCGATCAACGGGGAGTGCAAATGTATGATAACGAAAACATGATTGGCAATTAAAATCTATCGACTGCATAAATATAACAAAAAACTGAACAAGGTGATAAAATATAAGCTATAACTTATAATAAATGTTTGCTTCCTTAAGGAAGTCTATAATGTTGGTAATGTTAACTGTATCAAAGAGCTCCGTCATGTTTTGCACAACGTAGTAATGATTACGCGTAGGTTGAAGATCGAAGCATTCCAGCATAAAGTGCTGAAATGTAAATGGTTCATTACAAGCTATGCACTCTGGTGGGTCTTCTCCTTTTAATATGTAGGAGTGTGTTAAGTGAGTATGACCGAGTCGAATTCTTGCAATGATTACCTCCTTTCTACGGACGGATCTGTAGGAAAGGGTCCATTCTCCTTAGGTTAGCTTGATGGCATGAAGTTTGTTATTCACGGCATCATCCCAAGATGCCTGCCATTTCTGACGTAAGCAGTCTTTGATACAAAGTTTAAAATCAGTATATGGTGCTTTAAAATCAGTTGCTTCTAGTAATTTGGCCATTTTAGCAGCACGGTCTGCTTTATGATTACCTTTAATTCCTACATGGCTGGATAACCAACAGTATACTATATTGTGGGAGGTACTCAGCTCAGTATGCTTAAGGAGAATATTTGCTAATAATGGATTCTCCAGTTTTCTGTTATGTAGTGACTGAAGTACTGATAGTGAGTCGGAGAATATTATGCTATTTGAAATACTCTTGCTTGCAATGTATTGCAAAGCAAGGTCTATTGCTCTAATTTCGGCTGAAAAAATGGAGATACTATTTGGCAAGCGAACTTTGGTTGTGTGTTTTCCACTTACTTATCATTTGTTTGATTTTTCTTGCGTTTTGTAGAAACAGAAAATTTTAATAATGTAAATCTTGTGATATCATGATGATGCACTAGAACAAAGTGTAAGATTTCCTTAATGACTGAAACAGTACAAACAACTGCAAATTTAAAAAAGGTTGTTCGTCTTTATTATTGTTTAAATTTCATATAGTCCGAGGCACATTTGGAAAGGCTATTATAATGGTGAAAATACACCATAAATGAACAAAGTAAGCATTTGAAACACTTATAGAATATAAAATGTTATATAGTTGTCTTCTAACTATAATCGATATGTATTCATTCCTCATAAAATTGTTGCAATGTATTTAATGAATTACAGCACGCATATCAAATATTATATATTGTACCTAAACCTCTAATATTCCTCTCTACCTAAAAAGTAATGCAATTGTTTTTTCAGCATAATCCATACGACTTAATAATGCTAGCTCATAATAACCATAAAATGCAGAATAATTTTCTTCAATTACATACTAGATGGAGGTAACTATGGCAGAATGTAGCCAATGTAAACTTTAAACGACCGTAATTTGAAACGGGTTATTGATCTTTACACTGTCAAAGAGCTGCTTGACATGCATGATCCATTAAAGGCTCATTACGTGCGTTGGCAGCTTAAATCAATTATTTTTCATATTAAAATTTGTTTTCAATCTTATAAATTTCCAGCTATCGTAACACAAATGAAATGAAATAAATTAAAAAGTGTAGTATAAGCATTTTTATAAGCAATAAAGTGTAACTTGGACATCTATTAGAATAAAGTTTAATTGGTACACATGTTAGAATAAATTGTAACTGGGACACATGCTAGAATAAATTGTAACTGGGACATCTGTTCTAATAAGATGTAACTAGGTCATCTGTTTCAGCAAATTGTAACTGGCACATCTGTTAGAACAAAGTGTAACTGGAATATCTATTAGAATAAATTTTAACTGGGACGTCTATACGAATAAAGTATAACGGGACATCTATTCTAATAACATATAACTGGGTTCCAATAAATAGTAACTGGGACATATGTTACCTGCTATCATAGGTTCACAATAAAGTTTGTCTATACCACTGACCATGCTCTGTAGGTTGTCAAAGCAGATGTTGGAAGCAACAGTTTGGTTCTCTAAGTGTACTTGTTTCCTCTCTTATTATAAAAGACTCATGACTACCTAGCCTGTCTCTTTCAAAATACAAACAATTCTATTTTGTACAAGAAAAAAATCCTTTAAACTTTTTCCATAGTGATCTTTTAATGACAGATTTAACGGGATTTCAATTATAAACAGGCATCACAATTAAATAATTTTCTTAGACCCACAAAACTTCTCATATATGTTAGTTTTCTGATATACTGTTCAGGGAAAAGCTATCAGTTGAAATGGAATTTGCTTCTTTATTCTGTATTACTGATAGTAACAGCTGTATTACTTCATCGCAGAAAATGCATTCAAATTGTTGTAGTGTTAGAACAGAGCTATTTGACAAAATATCTAGTACATTTAATGTATCGAACTGCGTATTGTTTCAAATTGATTACTCTTTGCACAGGAAAATATATTGATATTTAATTTCATTAACACATTTATATTGCAGAGTTATACAGTGAATATCGTTAGCATGGGTTACAATAGAAACATCGCAGAGCTCTCAAATCATACAAACGTAAATGTAACATATTTTAAAAGAAACAGTTTATTTGTAAGGAATTTGGTTTTATGACTTTTATGGACCTTGTAAGTTTCTAGCCTTTTTCAGCAACCGACACTGAATCCAAACTTCACTTAATTTAGTTTTGCAGTCAACATTCATCTGTCCCTGATTCGTCTTCGAATATTATTATCCTAATGACAAGTGTTAAGATCACCACCTAAACAATTTTGCTACTATATTCAAACAATAGTTTCTTCCTAAAATTGTGCATCGTTTATTTTATAGTGAAAAAGGTGTTTGATACAATTTGAGTTTCACAGAAAATTGAATAGAAATCACTCACCTAAGTTCAGTCACTGACAACAACTTGCATAATTATCGCGAAGAAAATGTTAATGCTCTGTTGTTGTTCAAGGCTCCTTTTAGCCATGTCTTGATGCCATCATTTTATTAATCAAATACATGCATATTTTACAGTGTAAGTGCTGTACACCCTAATTCAGAATGATGGAGTAGGGCATGTAGCAGGTGAATAAGAAAAATCGCAGCAGAAGAGGAACTAAGTAAATGGAGTTACACTAACACACGACAGCAGATATAGTTCTTAAATGAGAAATGAAAGTAGATTCAAAAGTGATGGCGCCACTGTTCTTATGAAAGTAGTATCGCCTTATATATTCTCCATAAACATTGTGGATACGTTTTGAAGCCAAAATTCTTTGATTTCCGTGGGTGTTGATTTTATAATATACGTCAGGTTCGTTAGTATAGTAATTTTGCAACAATTTATTGACTTTAATAAATTTGTTTCTTATATTTAAATAAATGCGTGTTTCTTGTCCAATTAGTGACTGTGTTCAGACCACAAAGAAACTTTTGTTTTTCAGTAAAATTGGTAAGGTGAATATTCTTGCGGTGGTTATAGCATCAACAATGCGTGATCATGTCTGGTAAATTTTAAATTACAACATTGTCAAATTAAAGATGTTAGTGATTTTTAGTTTATCGTTAAGGAGTTTGCATACTTATTTCGCATTTACCTGTAGTCAAACTGAATTACGTAGCCTTTGGCAAACATTAAGTCTATTGAGCTAACAGCCACTGTGGCCATTTTGATAGGCATCTTATTTCAGTGTGTAATGTTTATTAACCTATAATCAATTTCCAAATCGCATAAAGACAAGATTGTGAGAGTTATGATAGGTGATATTACTAATGAGACAATTTGTGGTACCATATTCCATCCCAAAGAGACCTTTATTTGGCGATATCGTGTGTCAAATGGTTGAATGGTGGTGTAAATTCAGCTATAAAAATTCACATCATACGGTAAATTGTGTAACATAAGCTAATATATACAACCTTCTTGTAATTTGGTGTTTACTTTTACACATTTTAATGATACCTCTTGTTACTTAGATCATTGTAGAGTGGGCACTTGCTTAATCAGAAAAGAGGGAGAGAGATTGGAAATAGTTACAAAGGATTTATGACCTAAATTACGTCACTACTTTCATCGCGAATTTGGCGATTTAAATATTTCTCGCTTATAGACTATACTCTCTACTTTATTAATACAATTGGAACCTCTCTCTCTCACACACACAAAAACACACTCACACACATAAAGACCTCCCACTGATAGAAAGTTATGCCAAATTAGGAACTAAAAATAGCGGTCGTGTCCTTTCTGTACATTCGTTGCAAATCAAAGTTATTCCGCTAAAATTGTTTAATCCAGGTATGAGACCCATTGACTTTAGATGTGAAAGAGTGCGTTGTGAGATTCTACTGAAACTCAGATTAAAACGTTTTGCTTGGTTACGCTTGACACTTAGCCCTTGTCGCAATCCTGTATCGGAACAAATGAGAAAATACATAATGTACCTTCTTGATATAAACGCACCGGAGGACGTGAACAAATCGGAAGTTTGGATTATATGTGATGTTTATAAAGACCCATTTGAAATAGGAAAATAAGATTGCGAGTTAATCATAACGTCAAAATACCAAACCTCTTGTGGTCTCAACATTTTTATCTAAGCCTTGAACAGTGTTGATCACCGTTTTAACCAGTCTACTTATATAACGTTTTTCTATAATTAATCATTAACTGTGTATAGCACCAAGTGGGATAATTTATTTACGATTAAGGGATTAAGTTCAGTTCATGACAAGGAATCTCAAGACAGATTTTGTGTGAGAAAAAATCCTCAGCGGAAACATATTGTGGCTCTGCGGTTGTAAAATTGGCCGATCCTGTCCTCATTACAAGTTCTAAGAGGCGTCTAAGTAGAGGGTACCTATTTACCGTGGGTTGCGTCCCTTTTCTGTGGAGGAAATTATCCTGGTAGTTGATCAGGGCTTTTCAATGCAATACACTACTTTGGCGTCTACTTCATGGGTGGTCGGGAGGGCTTGGTAAGGGCAAATCAGTTGGTGACGACAAGTCCAGGTAGGTCATAATTTATTTTCTCACTTTCTCTATCTTTCACCATGTATATCTCTTGATACTATCATTGCCCCTTCTGCTTATCCCTTTATGTGTCCTTTGTCCTACTCTCAGAAGACTTCGTAGAAGGCAGTGGCTTCATTGCCCATTCGGGAAGTATCTTTACTTGCAGAATATATCACCAATCTGTCCCTATCACTTAAAAAGTGACCCATGGTTGGTCTTCGCAGCGGTTGGGTGAACATGGGTCATAACAATAATACCAGACATAATGAGAAACAAAAACAAAAAGCTACTAAAACGATCTAAACCATTAACTAACTCAGATGACGATCCTATTTAGAGTGGAATATTTCTCACGCTTCATGGTTATTCATTCGAGAGATCCAAGAAAACTGGTTGCTTTGCTGTCAATATTTATAGTAGCCAAACTATATTTGGCCGTGTTAACACGCCCAAAAGCATGAAAAACACAAATCGGGTAACTTGCTCGTTGAATGTTAGAGCAAGGTACAAACAGAAAATATACACTTTGAATGATATTCCAATTACTTTTTTGGCTCATTCAACTCTAAGCTCATCCAAAAGGGTCATTTACTGCCGTGAACCCGCAGGGATCAGTGACATTGAAATCGTCGAGGGAATTAAGTAATCTAGGTGTTACTGCAATTTGTTGAATTCTTATCAAACGCTGTGCACATTACAGGACATCAACACCATCGTACTTATCTTTAACAAACCAACACTACATAATGTAAAAAAATGGCTCTATGTACATTCCAAATCCTCTATGTTGTTTCATGTGTCAGAAGTACATAAACGTGAAAAGAGATGCTTTAGAAGAAGCATGTTGCAAATCGATTGTGCACATTGTGGCAAAGGTCACCATGCCAATTATAAAGACTGCGAGACCCGGAAACTCGGACAGGAGATCCTGAGGGTAATATATACTTCCAACATCCACTTCCAAGAGGCAAGACCGAGTGTCGAATCTCAAACCCATCGACATGTAAAAACCAGTCTAAAGACTACCAAGGATGGACAAACTCATTCGGATCTACCTGATACAGCAGCAAATATTCCACACTACTAGGCAACAATAAACACAATCTCCACAACCTCATTACCTAAATCTCCAAAACAATGGAACAAAACAACAAACAGCCAGCTAAAGGGGTCTGATGGGATCATTAAGCTACACAGAGTTGAGGACTTTGACGACATGGATGCAGAAGAAACTGGTTCATGTTTTTTTGGAGTGGCTCCAAACCTAAAAACCAAAATATTTAACTCAATACTTCCTTCAGAAAAATGACGGCATGTATTGTCCATGCGAAACGTATACCCTAGCTCCTTAATCTCTACTCTAAACTTTTAATGAAGAACTAGATTATACAATGGAGCTATGGGGGACTATGAACTAATTGCAATAATACTTTTTTGCTCCTAAATGAAGATGATCCTGCAGTGCTATGCCTGCAGGAAACATTCTTGGAAGATGTAGTCAGCATTCCTTTTAAACTATTCCTTTTTTACCACGTACTTTTTAAATGGTGACAGGGATTCAGGTGGAGTCTGTCTCTCCCACATTGTCATCTCTTTGAACACAAATGTGCACGTCATTGCTGTAAGTGTCACTCTAAACCTAATGATTACAATTTTTTCTATGTATATACCAACAAAGTACCATACGAATTAGACAATCGTGTTCAACAATATCCTGTGCCATTTGTTTTACTAGTAGGTTTTAATGCTCATAACATTTTAATGGGAATAAATCACATAAGTTACACATGCCACAAAGTAGAAGACTTCAGTTCTAGACGCGATCTGTTTCTATGTAACAACTAATCCCCGACGTACTTTCATCCAAGGAAGAGTACATGCACGTGTATCGATTTGACAATCTGTTCTCCTTCGCTGCTTTTGGACTATGATTGTAAAGTGGCTAATGACCTTCACAGCAGAGATTACTTTCTAATATCCTTTGAAAATATTAACTATACAATTGATGGAGCAGTTCCACAATGGAATTTAAAGAATGCAACATTTGTAAAGTTTTAAACACTTTTTAAAATTAGGCTAAATAAGGATACCCTTTTCTACATCAATTCAGCATGTTACTTATTTTTTAATTGAGATTGTAGAGTAATCCATTCCTAAGTCCCTACCGAACTGTAAAACTGTAAAAGAACCCATAAAACATCGATCCACTAAAGAATGTAAAAATCCATTAGACAACGCCGGGATATAATGATAAAATTTAAGAATCGACGCCAGAAAATGTAAGTAAGTACCCTATTCTCAGGGCCAAAAATCGCCGCACAAACAAAATAAGAAAAGAAAAAGAAAACAAACATCACGGAAGAAATATGGTTTTTCTTTAAACTCGTGGTCCTGTTTTAGAAACGTTTGGGACACTATCTGGAAAATAAATGGCAAGAAAAAACAATTGTCTAACATACCTAAACTGAATAATAACAATTTTAATTTTAAACGTGTCATAGTCAATAATCTTGCTGATAGGATTTCGGAAAATTCTTCATCATCTAATTATTCAGAAACCTTCCGAAGATTAAATATTTTTTTTTAAAACGTCACGTTAAAAGTTCAAGTCCAACAACACGGAAAGTAACTGTTCTCACTATTGTAGCTTATGGAGATTTAATCAACTCCATGATAATCCGCACAGCTTGACAAAATACATCAGTTTTGAAACATCTTCCAGAATCATCATTAACATTTATCTTGAAAATTTTCAATAATTTATGGAGTACTGGTATTATATCTAAGATTAGGAAAGAAGCAACAGTAATACATGATTGATTTAATTTTAACGGCGCACCAGCACTTTTAGGCTATTTAGCGCTATACAGTAGGTCATATGTGTAAAAAGAAAGGTTCAATGTCGACCAGTAATAGAAGTAATACAAGTTCTAAAGCTAGGCAAACATAACACTGATCCTACCAGCCTATTGCTGAATTGAACTAAGAAATTGTGCACAAAAAATAGAAAAGAAACGAATAATCAAGTCTCAGTTTTCATTGAAATTGGAGACAAATAATTTAGTCAACTTCTTTTTAATGTGGCTTTCGATATGGCCGCAACATCAAGGACAATTTTGTTAGACTGGAATTATTTGTGACAATTTTATTATGAAGGAACATTTGGTAGCGCTTTAGTTTGATTTACAAAGGCCTCTGACACGACGTGGAAGTAAATGTTACTGAATAACCAGCACGATAAATTTCTTAATGGCCATCTGCCTTCTTTTGTATCAACCTGTCTCTCAAACAAGTAATACAAATTTGGTTCTTCCCTCTTAGATATGTACGACCAAAAGATGGGTGTTCCCCAGGGCTGTATTTTGTCTGGAACATTTTTCATCATCAAAATTAATAGCATCGCCAAGTACTAGTTCCTGGTGGGGATTGTTCTCTATATGTTGACAACGTCCTAATATGCTACCGATCAAAGTACATACATACAATTTAAAACAGCTAAAACAAAATATAAACAAGATTCAAAGTAGGACCAATGCCAACGTGTTCAAATTTTAAAAGTCAAGACCAGTATGAATGCATTTATGTAACTACGAAGACAACACGACTAATCACATAAACCAGTCATCGAAAAAGAACTTCTAGGTATTATCTTCGACAAAAACTGACATTCATTTTACAAATAAAGAATTTAATAAATTAAATGTTTGAAATATCTAGATATCTAGATCTGCTTAAAGTAATAGCGCACACTGACTGGAGTGCTGATAGAAAACTCATCTTTAATTTATATAGAACTTTTATTTGCTCCAAAGTGGACTATGGTTGCATTGTTTATGATTCAGCTAGAAAGACCTATTTGAATATGTTTGTGCCAATTCATCATCAAGAAATAAGAATCGCTCTATGAGAATTAGGACATACCAGTGGGAACGCGTTCTCTCTGAAGCAAACGAACCACACTTATCACATCGTAGAAAAATATTTTCCGCACAGTATGTTCTCGAAGTAAAATCAAACTCTCCTAAGTTTGCTTTTCCGGCTGTTTTTCAACCCAAATACAAATCATTATACGAAAACAAACCAAATCCCAAAACCCTCTTTTGGGATCGGAATATCATCCAGCCTTGTCAATATAAAATTGTATCTTTCTAAAATTCGGAAAACATCCACCTCCGAAACAAATTCATGGCTAATAAAGCAACTAAAAGTACTTGTTACGCAACAAGATTTAAACAAAAAATGAGACTAACACCTCTTTCTTGCCGAACATTTATCAGTAACTCCTCACCGAATTTAAAAAAACAGCACAAGTAATTTTACTAATGTATCAAAGAATAAGGATAATGCTTTTGTTGCATTCGTTAGTCGAAAGAAAAAAAAAATAAAAGTACATTTTACAAATGGTGCATCGATATTTTCAGCCGAAATGAGAGAAATTGGCTTTGCGCTGAAATATATTGATAAAACGCGTTTTAAATAGCATAATTTTCTCCAATTCACTATCAGTACTTCCGCCACTCCACACTATAAAACTGGAAAATCCATTATTGACCTATATTATTATAAAAATACTGAGCTGAGTACCTCCCACAATATTGTATACTCTTGGTTACCCATATTGGTATTAAAGGTGCTGAAAAACCTAGAATGAACCTATCTCATAACCATCTGTTTTTAAATTAGAAGTGGCACGCATCATGGAGTGATGCAGCGAATAACAAATTTCATGCATTTATGCCAACCCTAGGAGAAAAGAGCCATTCCTAAAGAAGGTAGTCATTGCAATAATTAGAATCAGTCATACTTGTATAACCCACTCCTACCTACTAAATGGCGAAAACCCACAAAAGTGCGTATCTTTCATTGATAAGCACTTTATGATAGAGTGTATAAACCTAAAGGCTATGCATGATCAGTCAGTACTACAATGTGCATGACGTGAACGAACTTTTTGATACAATTAACGTCAACGTCTCTTGTAGTTCGGAATTCTTGAAAGAAATAAACATGTATTATAAGATATAACTTGCATGCTATCACCTTGAGTGGATATATATATATATATATATATATATATATATATATATATATATATATATATATATATATATATATATATATAAACTGACGACGAACAGTGCGAAACTAGTAACTAACTAGCCTGAGCGCTTTCGACTCTTAATGAGTCTCTTTCAAAGGCAAAATACAAAACATATATAAAACAAATAAACACAAAAACATAGTGTTTATAAACCTCTACATGCCTGTCTCCACATGAGGTAAAACTATAAATACAACCAGCTTGTATAGACGTGTTGCGGATAATGAAAACTGTACAATTCCCTAAAAGTCTACAAGCCAAAGCGACATATCTTTTTACTTTTTTGTACTTTTATGTAGCGCAGAATATATCTCGGATATTTGATTCTATACCGGTTATTCTTATAGTAAAAATTGAAGGATACTAAGATTTAGAAAAAAGTTAAATTCTACTAATGCATAGTTTTCAATTTTTTAGTCTTCTTGGTTTAGACCTCTTGGTTTCAATGTTCTTAGGCGGCGTATCCAGTATGATTCCTTTTCCTTTCTGGTTTCGGAACTCCAGCAGTGGTTGTTAGCAATAGCAATAAGAGTTATATCACTGAAAGTGTGGCTAGGTTAGGAGGAGTGTTCTACGACCGGGCTTCTGTAGAGCTTTTTTGCCATCCAATCAGATCTATGAAGGTTTATCCTTTTGTGTAGCGTTTCAGTTTCCCCGACGTACTGAAGGCCACAGATCTTACATGTGATGAGATAAATCACATTCTCTGTTTTGCACGTTTTGTTTGGACCATGTATGTTTAGTTTTTCCTTAGTCACTGTACTAGTGAATGTCCTGGTCTCTATCATATGTTGACAGGTTTTGCAACTTTCATTGCCACAGGGTCCAGATTGACTAGGTTGGTTTTGACTAGCGATTGGCGTTAGCTTTTCCCCTCTTTAGGATGTCCTTTAGGTTTTTTGTCTCCGGTAGGCTACAACAGGTTTGTTCGGAAGTATTAGGCTTAGTATGTCCGACGATTGCACGGTGGGCCAGTGTTCTGCGATGATTTTACCTACTTTGGGGTTGTCTGGGTAATAGGTCATAATAAATGGTATCCTATCAGCCTTTTTTCTGTCCATATTTGTTTGTTTATCCCTTTAGATTGCCTCAACAATTAGGTCTTTGTGGTAGCTTCGGCAAATTAAATGCTTAGCCAGCCTTTCAGACCTTTCTAGGAATCTTTAAGAGTCGAAAGCGCTCAGGCTAGTTAGTTACTAGTTTCGCACTGTTCGTCGTCAGTTTATTGCATCTATTTTAATCAATTCCTGACACACGTGATCCCTTGGTGGATGATCCCTTGGTGGAAACAGTGTGCTTCAAAGGGTTGTTATTAGCCATATGATTTGTATTCTATATATATATATATATATATCTCTCTATTTATATATATATATATATATATATATATATAGATATATATATATATATATATATATATATATATATATATATATATACCATTATGTATACTAAATTCCTGTTCTAAATCTTCATTAACATATCTCATTTGCATTCTCCGTAGAACGGGAATCTTTATATATTACCCTTACAATTTCATATACAAGCTTTTAACTGATTGATACTTATATCGCTGGCAGATAAGAAACCTTTAATCTCTTTTAAGAAACGGGGTCGATCCAGCCATCGATCCATCCATCGAACCAAAAATGTATATTTATTACTCAAAACTACACCGGGATCTATTAATTTATTTTATTGGTCATTTAGACAAGGATAACCACATGTGTAAGTTATAAACGAAAAACCAAATGTGTATGTCAAATTTATCAGTTAAGTATAGACAAACAGAATGCATAAGTCACATTCTTTAATTAAACATAGACAACTAAATGCTGGTATTATATTACCAATTAGACAAAGACAAACAAATGTATATCACATTTATCAGTTAGACAAGGACAATCAAATATGCAAGTCGCATATATTAATTAAGCATTTACTACTAAATGCATAAGTCATTTTTGTCATTTAGGCATATGGCGTAGGGTTCGCCCCCCCCTGCTGCTCAACAAAATGTGTAAATCATATTTTCTCATTTAGGCATATACAACCAAATCTGCAAGTCACATTTTGACAAAATAATTTACAGATTATTTTATGCCATCAATATCGATAATTACATATATGCAGGGAATCATTAATAAAATTAAATTTGCATTAAAATGTGTATTATCTGATGAAAGTTGTCTTGGTTTTATTTACTGTGTTGAAACATCATACCCAATCAAGTCCTTATTTCCTTTCTGCATAAATAATGTTGATTATTTAACTCAATCCTACAAAACAAAAAAGAGAATATTTGCTTGAAACGATTAAGTACATACTTTTCGAGTGGCCAAAACTCTGTATTTTCACGAGGGACCATGCCGCCAGTCACTATATTTGGTGGTTTTCATCCACGAGATGAAAGATATCCATTATTGAATGTCAATCAGCAATCAACAGTTCTTATTCTATATTCAGACGTGTTAGATTCAAAAGTGTTATGTGTATATTCTGTAGTAACATACATTTTGCTAATTCAATATATATATATATATATATATATATATATATATATATATATATATATATATATATATATATATATAGTTATATATAGTTATATATAGTTATATATATATATAACTATATATATATCTATATATATATAACTATATATATATATATAACTATATAACTATATAACTATATATATATATATATATATAACTATATATATAACTATATATATAACTATATATATAGTTATAGTTATAGTTATATATATAGTTATATATATATATAGTTGTATATAGTTGTATATAGTTGTATATATATATATATATATATATATATATATATATATATATATATATATATATATAGTTTTATATATATATCGTGAGGGCCTTTTCATTTCATCATCAAGAAAACACAAAACACACAAAAGGTATTTCTTAGCTTATCGTGTTTTAGATCATCTATATTAACCTGGCTGAAAACAAATATAAGGTCATCTTTATTTGACCTGACTATAATAACCAGCAAAAAATAATCTATATTCATCTCCACAAAACCTCATAACAAGTTGCATACTATAGCGATCTTCATGCAATTTTTCGTTGCCATATATAGCAATTTAATTCTAATTTTCACATGAAGATTAGTGCTTAATGCCATATAGATGGTTGCGTATTAATCCGTGACATCGAGGCATAAAACCGAGTAGATCGTTATAGTAATAATGCGAGAACAGCTATGCAAAGGAAAGAAGCAAGATTATGACAAATTCTATTAGGAATTTACACCCAATATTAGATGCAACATTTAAATAGCACACGTCTCTCGGGATTATCAGCGCAAAGCTTTTGGCTCTATCCAATCACGTCATATAAAACTCATCCTACAAGTCATTTGCTATCCTCACATAACGGAGACTATATGTTTACAGCAATTTATTGTCAGACGAGACGTATACAGTAAGAAGACTCCTTCTATCAGTCCTGTTTTAACATTGTTTTAAATTAGATATTTCTTTTCTGACGCTGATGAAAATTATATCAAGGCTAATTACTGCAGTCAACATTGCTCGGCTAATAAGTATAACAGAAAGAGAGCTTGCTATTACTGGCAATAGGCAGAAAGTAAAGAAGGCTTACTAATGTTAGACAATAGGCAGAAAGTAAAGAAGGCTTACTAATGCTAGGCAATAGGCAGAAAGTAAAGAAGACTTACTAATGCTAGACAATAGGCAGAAAGTAAAGAAGGCTTACTAATGTTAGACAATAGGCGGAAAGTAAAGAAGGCTTACTAATGCCAGACAATAGGCAGAAAGTAAAGAAGGCTTACTAATGCTATACAATAGGCAGAAGGTAAAGAATGCTTACTAATGCTAGACAATAGGTAGAAGGTAAAGAAGGCTTACTAATGCTAGACAATAGGCAGAAAGTAAAGAAGGCTTACTAATGCTAGACGATAGGCAGAAAGTAAAGAGAATGTGCTATTGCTGTCAATATGAAGCAAATAAAGAGAACAATTCCCTTGCAATATTAGGAAAGCAAATAGAACTTAAATTACCTGGAAATACGCATAAAGTGAAGAGAGCTTACTATTTTGCCTGGTAATAGGCAGAAAGTAAAGAAATCTTGCTATTACATTGGATAAAGTATATAATAAAGCCCTTCACTACTTGTCATGCTTATCGTTGCTTGTCATTTTCTATTCAGATTACTAATCTTTTTAGACTATGTGACAGGTGAATATTTTGAGGTTCCATAAGCCTTAATTTTGATGAAGTGAACGTTTTGTTTGGTATTCCTGGTATGACCATATATACACCCAACAACCACTTATGTGTTTCTATTTTCTTTCTGAAAAGTAAATAGGGATATTTTTGTAATATTTCGAACCATAGAATTACTGTACAGTTGTGAATATTATTGTAAAACATTGTGATACAAAAAGGTAAACAGTCTTATGAGATCACATAAACACTCAGTCAATGATGAGTTGTTACCAATTAGAATGAAAACACTTTGGTCTCGTAAATATATGCTGAATACAATTGGTAATCTTGCATGGTAATAGAGTGCCAAACAAACGAAAATCCTGTTTATGGGAACGTAGTACTATATAGTTGATTATAGCTTTAATTTTTAAAACAAAAGTTAACTTCTGCAATAAGAACTGAATAACAGCCATATCCATTTGAAGCAAAAACTACTTATTAACATATTTAACAACTTAACTTGAGTCATTTAATCATTTTGCACAAGGTATAAATTTGAAACATTGAACAAAATTTTAAATTTGATCAATTGTTTTGGCTAACGTAACTTATTCTCTAACGTCAAGAAAACGTCCTGCATTTTAAAATGTAGACAGCAAGAAATGATGTTTGGCAACCTCATCGGAAATAATAATATAATTTGTTTCTATAAATGGTGGCGTAAAAACGACGATGATTGAATCATATGAGTAAATTGTAGGTTGGTTCTGAAGCCTGCTAAAGAAACGACCCAAATTGTTTATTTTGTTTAAAGCTTACTTTCCAGCAAACTGTGGAATCTTTGACTGGAACTTGTTGATATATAATTGTATGCGATACAGCAAAAATTATTCAATTGTTACGAATCTATGCTCTTAAAATAAGAACAGAAAATAACAAAAAGAAATGAAGATTTAAAAATGATAGCAAATAATTCATTTATTTAGAACACAGAGAAAACGAAACATAAGTTTACATCATTTCGAAATAAATCCCTACACAATCCTAGAATTATAAAAAGCTAGTCCTAGTAATTTAAAGTTCTGAATAAAATTTTAATAGAATTCTAAATTTGTCCAAATCTGAAGTTTTCAAGTATCAGTGATTACTTGTCTAATGATGATATGCAGTCTTTTGTTCTTAATTCATTATTAACCACAGTCAAAGTCTCTGTCCAAGAATATGTTTTGTAATGAGCACTCTATTTACAAAGAAACTTCACTTGAACAATCTGAAGAAATAAATTCCAGCCCAAATTGGACACAGCTGTAACAGTAATTGTTTCAGCTAGATTTTAATCAAGATTAAATATTTAATTATATTAACAAAATTACATAGTCTTCTACTTGCCCTCATGTCACAATTAACATTTTTTAAAAGTTACCTAATGTAAAATAATAATCTAGAAAGTTTTTAATGCATACAAAAATCTTAACTCTACAAAGCAGACTTTCACAGATCAGGCCACAAGTAACATTTTCTAAAACAATCGCCGAATTGAAAATATTCTTATAGAAAGTGTTGATGTGGACGCAGAATATTAGCTATAATTAGTGGGCTGTTATTTAAGTTATAATATACACCTTGGGCAATGTCAGCTACACCAGGTAAATTGTACGGGAATCCCAATAACCTAGATTGTATGGGAATCCCAGTAAGCTAGACCCAGTCCCAATCAAACATATTTACTTCTATTATTGATTATCTTGACAATAAACTCACACACATACACATTTTAGCTATGCATTAGTTGTTTAGAGAATACAATATAAATGTTGTATTTAAAAAATCAATACTTAAGGTCAAGTAAAAAATTTACCTGATTTTGGACGAGGTTAAGTCCATAACAGTGTTACACTATACTAGCAAACAATAAAATAAAACAAAAACAAATGTGACAAGCCAACAATTCGAACTAAATATAAATGACAAAATATTTATCTAATCTTGCACAGTCATGGTTAAAATGTTTTAAGATATAATAAAAACATTCAAATCAACGACCTCTAACGACTTAAACAAATATGAACTTTATTTATTTAACAGTAGATTTTCTAATAACACCCCAAGTCTGTATGGACAGCATAAAATACCTTTTTGTTAGCAAGCTATTGATGACTAAATTAATATTAATGTGGTATTACATTAAGAATTGCAGAGTGACACTGCAGAAATTGGTAAATATGGAAAACTATAAATGTTACTTATGATATCTAGCCGTATAGCTTTCATCGTAGCGTTTTTGGAGTTGCTAAGAAAAAGCCGATCATCATTAGGCATGTGTTGTCCCTTATTAATTATCTAAGACAATACAATCCAATACATGTAAAATAAAATATGAGCGGCGTGTATCATCATACTTCCGAAAATACATCAGCTATACCGACGGTTACACATACATGATAAAAGGCTTCACTTTGCACATGCATAGATACACATACGTACAATTATTAAACAGAAAAACTAGATGATACGGTTCTGCAATGGAGCAGTTATAAGACAAAGATTAACAGGAAAGTTACACGTGCTTCAAGGTTTTTATACTAGTTTGGTCACCTTCATGACTTAGAAACTGATGCGCACTGCATGACCAATTATGGTATAGAAGAGATATTAGAATGCACAATCGACGGAATTAAAGACGAATATAAACCTTATTCATGACAAACGGAAGGCATCCAATATATAAGTAAACACAAAGAACGCACACTCAAGTCTTAAATGCTATAGATTAATTATATTTGTTTGTGAATAAAACAAACATGCTGTTGAGGCAATTTGAAGGTAGAGACGATAACGCTAACGATGTGGACGAGTTCACTGAGTTACAAGCAAACGTTTGAAACAGGAAAAGTAATGAATGTGAAAATGACGAAACAGTATTATTTCCGCTTGTTGAACCAACTGTTACACAACAGCTGGTTTGCTATTTGCTCCGCTAGCTTTTCTGATACAATGTTAGGCTACGGATAGAAAACATACTGAATGATTCAGGCCATAGTTGAGAGCTTTCAACAATGAATACGCATGTGACATATAATATATAAATGTCTTTTTAATTGGTAATAATAATGGTAATACATGTACCTACATTTGTGCGTCCTCAGGTCCTCAAAATGTACCTAGATCAGCATGGAAGCAGAACTCTACCATCACGTATACGAATTAGTGTGCCAATTCAAACTGGAATCGCGACTCCGCCACATCGTCATTGAGATGTGCACAATGTCGGTAACAGAAAAGGAAACAAAAATAGCGGAGCGAACTAAGATATAAAGAATTCTAAGAGAACAGATCAGGCGGTAGAGGACGTTGACGCAGTCACTGAACCAGAATCAGAAGGTTGATTCATTTGATTAATTGATTCATTTAATTTTAACGGCGCATTAACACGTTTAGGCTTTTTAGCGCCATACAGTGGGTCATATGTGTAAAAAGAAAGGTTCATATCGACCAGCGATAAAGTAAAAAATCCATACTAGTTAAATATAAAATGGTAAATGATGGCAACAGTTAATGATGTTGGTTCCCAGTCAACCGGAAATGTAAATGATGAAACTTGATGAAAAGATGTAAATAATGGTATTTGCATTAGTTAAAAATTAGTTTGGGTAAGGTCATACAAGTTACAGTTTAAAATAAAGATTTACTTCCTTTAGGAAATCTAAAATACTAGTGATTTGAATAGTATCAAAAAGTTCCTGCATGTCGTGTACATTATAGTATTTATCACGCGTAGGTTGCAGGTCGGAACACGTGGTCATAAAGTGTTTAACAGTAAATGGTACATTGCATGAACGCACTCTGGTGGATCTTCACCTTTTAGTATGTGTGAGTGGGTAATGTATGTATGACCGATTCTGATTCTTGCAATGACAACCTCCTCCCTACGAATAGTTCTGTAGGAAGGAGTGCATTCTCCCAAGATTGGTTTGATGGCATGAAGTTTGTTATTGATTGCATCATCCCATGATACCTGCCACTTTTGACGTAGATATTTTTTGATACAAGTTTTAAATTCAGAATATGGTAATTTAAAATCCGATGGTTCTAAAGATAAGGCCATCTTAGCAGCCAGGTCTGCTGCTTCGTTACCTCTAATACAAATATGGCTAGGTAGCCAACAGTATACTATATTGTATGAGGTACTAAGCTCAGAAGGAGCCCAAGTTAAGATTAAAAAATCTGATACCTTTTATGATGTTCTCATCGACACCTTTTCAAAGTTTAACATAGATAAATTAGATAAATCTGCTTGTTTTTCTTAATGTTTGATCAAGCTCGAAATAAAAGACACGAAATATGATGTTTACGTTGCAGCTACAAAAACATGACGTTGGTCTTTCAGAAAATGCAACAACAACAAGAACCAAATAAAACAGTAATTGATTATTTTGACCCAAGGAATATTGAAGATATCCAATATACAGTCCGTGCAACAAGTATTGCACCAGATTACGATGGATAAAGTAAATATTTAAAACTAGGTACATTAGAAATTTTAAACCTGATGATTATTGTATTACTGCTTTATATCTCGTTTCTAGAAATCTCGAAGTAATAAAAGATGAGGATGATTTTGATGAGTTTAAGAAAATGAAATGAAACAAAGACAATCAACAGAGGAGAAAATAAATAGCGTATCATGTATACTAGAAACTAGATCACAAGGTCTTTTCTGTCATCTTCCATCTTGTGGTAAAAAAGGGAAGTAATCTTGTTACTTGCATAGACAACGTCATTGCCGACTTGGATAGATTAGAAATTCTGATTGGTAGAAAACCAGCTGGTAATAATTCTCCAGAAATTATCCACCAGATCTAATCCATTTTGACAGCGATTATTCACCGGTGGCATCATGGATTTTAACGTGTATCGGTCTTTAATCTACATACTTACCGATGATTATCAAATCGACTAGGGTCGCCTGATTAAGTCACTGATCATACAATTAAATAATTAAATAAATAGATAAACATTCACGCTGTTCAAAGTTGATCAATCAACATCAGGATGGTAAATTAAAATTACATGTATACAAGAAATTATATGTAGATGGAGTCGGTAATTTTGTTGCGGGTGTATTTTCGAGAATCGCCTCATAAGCAATGCCGATTGCAAAGCAATTAGGCATGAAAGCTATTGATGCTGTTCGTGAAAAGGGTATTAACGCTGCTGGTGACTTCGCCTGTAAAGCACTCTCTGCAATCAAGGATAGATAATTAAGATTAATACGCGGACCACATTCGATCTGACCTCAGTACCAGTAAAATTATCCAGCACCGCAAAGATTCCTGCAAATGTTAGTAAAATAATAAATCAGGTCGCAAACCAGAAACTGCATCAATGGCTTTACCATTAAATTCGCTGGCCGATGAAAAGGATAAAATATAACAGCAAGTTTATGGCAGTCAGCCGTCTCAGTATTAGACGAACACCAATGACATAACATGTTTAAGCGTATATCTGACTCAGCATTTGACATGGACGTTCCGGTTTTCAAGGATGACTCTGTGCGTGATTATCAATATTATTTTTATGACTTTTGAGTTACAAATCAGAGTCGACGAATTGAATTACAAGGTCAAGATACAAGTAGATATTTCTTGCCCGCTGAAGCATTTATTGAAGTTGAAGGTAAAATTTATAAAGCATATCATACTAATTACGGACACGAGGAAGATTTTGGTTTTGTTAATTAATGAATCAAGGCTTTGTTTGACATGGTCAACATAAACAATATAAAATAAATTTAAAAAGATTTTGACGTTGCAAATACTTGGACCTGCGCAATGCAGCGACGATTTCTCAAGATCTGCTGGGCTATCAATGATGTTTTACAAGGACTCTTCTGATAGTCCAATTCATAAAAATGTAACCATCGGCAACATAAGAAAGGCAACCGTAACCGCATAAACTTCCACAGTGTTATCAATGAATGAAAATTTAAACTTTTTACCACTTGTAAATAATGAAGGATTTAACCTTTTGTATGGCGCTAAATAATATCTGACTTTACCAATCACGTACAAACGTTTCTGAATTTTGTTTTAGCAACATAAACATAATCATTGAATATATTTTTGAAAGCCAGCAGTTGTTGACTTAAAACGTACCGACGTAAATACAAGGCTCAATAATATAAGTGGATTTCCTAATATCGTTCTAAAGACCGATTTGTTTAAGATTCCTGACGCAGCAATTAACAAGATCTTGTACACGCTATCATCAAAATCATCAACGTGGACACCAAGCTATAATAATATTAAATACACTGCGACGGTTACTTGCGTGTATAGGTTATCCAAATTCAGTTCTGCAAAATTTTAAATATTTACTACATTTTCATTGCGTTAGCAAACCTTCAATTTTTCCAAGACAGATTCTCTAGTGTTAAATAAAGATACCTAAGAAACGTTTATCATGGTAGCAGTTGATACAAAATATTATCCTTTGCGCGTTATTGGTGTAGTATAATATTCGTAGCTGAAATACCTCACCTTGTCTTTTTGACAACGAAAACAACTAAAGTATAATGAACGACTCTGGCGAAATATACAGATACGATTAAGTGACAATGTGGAGAATAATGTAAAATTTATCATTAATGATCATATGGATTATATGTCAAAATAAAAATACAGTAGACTTACGGGCATCGTTGATAT
Source organism: Potamilus streckersoni (assembly GCA_016746295.1). Lineage (NCBI taxonomy): Eukaryota > Metazoa > Mollusca > Bivalvia > Unionida > Unionidae > Potamilus > Potamilus streckersoni. The sequence continues at coordinate 377,990 of JAEAOA010000594.1, read as the reverse complement.
CGTCGAATATTCAGTTTCTAGGCTGGTTGCCGGCGCCGGCGTAACATTAGCATATATAACGACGATGGAGACGCCGATCGTTGTGACAATCATTGTTTCATCCAACATCGCCGATCGTTGGACTATTTAATAATAATATATGAAATAATCACAAAAAGATAAATACCTTCATGAATGAAACATTGAATGAGTATTCGTTGAAAAACATATATCAGCAAGCTCATACTCTAAATTGTCAACGTTCATTGTTTTAGTTGCTCAGCGAATGAATAATATCCGGCGTTGAATTCAGCTCCGCAAATAAAATATATGCAATTAAGTATTTGACAGTCACTGCGTCACCGACGAAGTTTTCAGTGATTTAAAACAATAATATTATAATGATGTCAGCCTCAGTGTCTGATCTGCGATAGGAACTATTATTACAATTAAAGTTAATACTGCTCCTGTAAAATCCACAATGATACTGGCTAGCTAAACTATTCCTGAAGTTAGCATTAATTTTCTAACCGCAAATTCCATCATCCTAGATAGAGCTAGCGTCATTTTAGTTTTCTTATAGTTGACCCCATATCAGGTCAAAATCTTTTGGAGGACTTTCGCCGAACAATTCTTTAGTATTTGCAAATAAAAACCGCGATTATGGAAATTCAGACTGGCAAGTAGCCAGTATTCGAATATAAGAAACCAACGAAGAATTCAACGCAGGACTAAACCCATCACAGAAAAGGAGCCCACCTTGTCATCGGCGGTGGAAATATTATCGATGAATTACGTCCTTGACATGTATCAATCAACGATCAGATCCGTGCTTGGATGGTCAGATATTGAACCTCCTTATGATGGTCTACCATAACCAAGTCTGGATGAGTATTTGACGACTGAGCAAAATTGTATGAATCCTTCTGATTACAGAAAAATTATCCATGGAATGTTGATAAATTTTATATCGTTAGCAAATAAGTGTTCAACTGCAAGAAATTTACTACTCAGAATTTAGAAGTGATAAAGTATATCATCCTGATGATAAATCTGATGAACATTTTATCCCAGTTGTGAACTAATTTAATATAATGAATATACAAAAATAGCATCATTAACTTAACAATGAATTACAACGATGATGCTAAAATATTTTTGATTCGTTAATATCTGATTATAATTACATTAAAATAGTATTTGCTGAAAATAGTGCAGACATTGACTCTAAGTTTTAAAACATATGATGTGCTGTATTTATTACGGTTAATTCACTTATCAAGATTATGATGAAAAAGTCGAACTTAAAACCACAGAAAAATTCAAAGATATCATCGAGTCATGGAGAAAAGTAGCGCCGCCAGCAAGCATTGTCCGTCATAATAATGATCCTGATGGAGCAGCCTTCATATACCATCGGATATCGATTATATCACATCAGTAAAACTAGGATGTGACGTCGTCGACGGTATTTATCAAGGCAAATCGATGAATCCAATTACGATGGAACTGCGGACCAAAGGTACATTCTCTACTCGTTTTCCCATCAAGTTACACAAGGTTATTAATTGTATCAGAGCCAGTCAATGGTGTTTTTCTGCGATATCATACTTGTCTGCTGTCACTGATAAATTTCAAATTTACCGAGCAAATTGTCCACTTGGCCTTATGTCGGAGTCGCTGAATATAAATTTGTACTTAGAAGATTAGCAAAATTAGCAAGGGCTATACAATCATTATGAAAATGTGGCAATTCTGCAACGAGAAGCTAAATAAATATCACATAATTATAATTTTGCCCGTGATTATATTCTATTACATTGGCAACTGTGTCACAATGTCCAGAGCCATTCTCGTCCAGGCTCGACATCACCGACATGATATTCCTTAGATGTTTTGTACTCGCAGGAATATTCTTACATAACACGTTAAATGGACCTGTGCAGCGGCACAAATAATTTTACTTGATCATCCGTAACAAAAACCCTGCAATTGCAGCAAAGCCTGGAGAATTTATTTTATAAATCAATAATCAGAGGGCAGCGTATATATGTTTTCTACCTTTTGAAACTGTAGCATTTCAAAGAGACATAACCGATTGTATCAGTGAAGCCATGAAAACATTTCTTAAAGATGATGCGACTCACACTTGGTCTACATTCAGACTCATTAGTGACACCAGCGCAGTCGTTGACGCTAGAATGAGTGACAAACGAGGTAAAAATATAATTATATATCTTGACGCCCTAAGATATATGATTCTGATAAATTTATTGTGCAATCAGACGATTGTATTTGGATTATTCGCGACAAATGCGAACCCCTACGTCATACTGGAAGTAAATCTGTTTTGTTAGGGAACAAATCCAGTCCAGATAAATTGATCAGTATTGATGAAAGGTATTTTAACCGAGCATATCCGGCAACTGCAGTTATCAACACGATATATATGCTAAATGACAAACTCGATGTTAGGGATCTCGCGCCGATGAAAATTTCAAAACTAAATTGCGTAGTTGAACGTGTAATGAAGTATTTCTCAAACGCAATGCAAGAAAATGGTTTAACTGCGTTTTGGCGCATAAACATAAACGAGTAGGTATGAACAGGTAGAGATACCGAAATATGTATCAACGACATTGACTGAACTAGAACATAATTATGATTTCCATGAACAGTAAAAAATTTGACCAGAAAAACTATATATGATCCAATATGCATTAAAAGCGAGCTCAAATAACAATCATAGATCATAACGCACATGCACGGACTGATACTATAACAATATTTATACGGCTTAAAGCAGCTAGATTTATGACGAATATATATTTGATGTTATCGCTGATGTCAGTAAAGTAACTGTGTATAGGTTTGGTTATTTATTAACTCAGAGTCCGCATATAACGTTTATATTTTTAAAACTAACGGAAAGATTTACTGTAGAGAATATATCCACAGCGAAATAACAAATCTTCCACTGAAATATTGAATAATTACTAAATATTGTTTTTGCAGTTACATCAGTTCATCTTGTTCAAAAGAAGTATTCATGGTCGCCGACGCGATTACAATTCGTTTAAGATATTCAACGAACTTGTGTTGAAAGTGGACATGGCGGGATTAGATCATCGTCTCGTTGTATCCGTTGATTGGGTGCGTGTTATCCTCGAAGTTTTCTTGTAATGATTGGGAAGTTCAGGTAAAACAACACGTACCATTGAACTATTTTGGCAGAGTTCGTCGGATATGATTGTGCTGACACATACACACAGACTAGCAAGAGAAATAACACAACGAAGAGTAAAATCTCAAATTTAGTATATCTCGCAGAATCAATAGCAAAAATTATCTCGTATACTCAGAGTTGTGATGGATTCCACAAAAGATAATGATCAAGCTGCTAGCGACACAAAAGGCAATCGACGATGGGATGCTAATTTACACAAATGGATGCGGTGGTATTTGTGTGTCTTTAGGAATCACTTGTAATTATTTACACCCAAATCGACCCTAAGGAGCAGTTGAATATATTATGTTAATTTAGGTCTACAATAGGATCTAACCACTTTAGAAATGCTCTGTGTAGTCACACTCCCGATAGAACTAGTTGCTTTTTCTAACCAACTTGAAGTTCACAAGGTTCATATAAATATCTTACAGTTATATTATATAATACTGGTTGAGGGATACTTTCACGTCGCTTTCTATCACCAAGCAAACATTTCTTTGTAACTGCGTTACAGGGTTTCACGGAAGTTGCACATGTAATTTCATTTTTTAACTCAGCTATGACACTTGGTAACATTGCAAGCCATTCTCGAGATCCCTCACATCTTATTGATTTTAATTCCGCCGTAGACATGAATGCCCTGCATCGAACATAATATGGATTCATATTATCATATGGATATAACTGATTTTTCGGCGAAACGGCAACTAGAGCCCGTTAAGCATCGCCCGATATTACCACATTTCTCGCAAGAAAATAATAGCAGGACTGTTAGAAAGTGGAAAGCCGCATTTGTTGAGATGGATGAAATGGGATAAACTGTATCAGATATCTCCATCCGTCGATGATTAACGATGCTACGAGATCCTTAATTATTTAAATGAATATGCGTCAGCACTGACCAATCAAGGAAATGAGGACAGTGACGTCATTGATTTCATAGCTAATATCAATAAATCACTATCTTGAGACGACCGAGATGGAAGTATTAATAAGTTAGTAGTGAATAATAATGAAATGCTAGACACAAAATCAAACCCTGCCAGGATATTCTCGCGTGGTACACATAACAATACAAATGTGATTTATGTTTCACAGCATTACGCACATATTTCAAAAGTTATCAGAGATAAGTGCAATCTTTAGATGGTGTTTAACGGCGTTGACAATCATACACTGTAAGATATATATTATGTTTTATATTGGTTTTCCGGCGATATGGATATGAACAAATTAAAAAAATATTTGTACACACGGAGTCAACCCCGTTTAGTTTTATAACCATAAATGTACATGATCCATGATTTCGATACCGCATCGGCAGAGATAAAATTTAATCCATCCCCATCGATGGTGGATATAAAATACCATTTGAGCGATTAATATCACTCATGTATTCAGAGTCATATGCGGGATGGGGCCCAAATTTGTCAGGAACACACCCATCGTCGACATCGTCAACGTTTTGTTTATATTATTATATTTTTATAGCATTGTTTCTGATTTTGATCGAATATCATATTTAATTTTGCATACTGTTTCTTGATTGTAATATTTGGCATTTCTGATAAACCTTGTTCTATTTCTAAATATCGCGGTTCTCTTCTATGTCATATTCTCATGAGACGTTGAAATCCAATACCATATCTAGATTGCAACTGTATCGTAGACATTGTTTTTTAATCATCTCACATTTGATCTTCTTGCTCCAATGCTAACATGATACCCTTCACCATTGTTTGAAATATTTAAAATATGTAAATTATGTAAAACATATTAAAAAAATAATTTAAAAAATGAAGCGTATGTAAAAACTATCGGATGCAAAAATCTTATGCACTTTAAACACTTAAAACAGCGTAGTCGGCACGGACGACAACATACTTTCCCACCGTCATGAAGTCTCAAATTTGCTCATTAATGTCAATTTTGGCAACGTCGGCGACATTTTTCACGTCTAGTTGTTGACGTGGCGGGGTCGTGATCCGGTTTGAAGCGGTTTTCTAATTCGTAGACTTGATGGTATGGTTCATATCATGGAGAACCTGATACATTGATAAATTGGTACTATAATTTTGACAGCTTTTCCAACTGAAGCCACATTATCCTAACTGCACAAAATAAACACAATAAATCCAGTTAATCCTGACCAAAAAATCAGATTTGATTTGGAGCAACAGAAAATGAAATCCATCCTTTCCAGATCAACCGAACACGTTTTCTTTAAATGCACATTCATTGAAAATATGACCTTATATTATTATGTTAGGTAGATTGAAATAAGAATTGATTTAATACTAATGTGGAATGATTGATGAAGTTCAATATTCCCTGTTCGGTGGTATGTACACATTAATATTGTTACTGTGTATTGAAAACTTTACATATGTGTTTGTTTTTAAATACAGCACAAATTCAATTACATCTTTCTGGTAGTGAATTCCTTTATTACTAAACCTTAGGTAGGAGAACGAAATGAATATAATTAAAATATCACTGCATTTAAATGGAAAAATACAACTTCGCTTTTTTGGGGTAAAGCTACATTTCCGAATTCGTGACGTATTACTAAAACAAACAGGATCATATTTTCCCACAGAAATTCAGTAATCTATAATTATACTACAAAGCACGTGTTTACTACTACTTATATTATTACTTACCTGTGTCTAAGATATAGAAATGTATTGACTGAATCTGTTGTATTTTTTAATTCAGTTACTTTCACATGTGTAATAAATATCTTTATTTTACTTATGTGAAAATATAAGTTTCAATCATTTCATACAAAGCTGGATTGTGTTTGCCAACAAACCGTACATTTGCTGCATTAACAAGTATATCAAATTTGGAAGTAAAGGTAAATTGCATTACTCTTCAGGTACAGAAATTATTTTTGCTTAAGATATTTCCCTGCCTCCATTAGCTTCTCTATAAAGTTATGTTCCTAATACCTAATTTCTTCACAATATCAAAATGTACTGAGAGTAAAGTATTCTAAACAATAATCAGCTAGATTTGCTTTTGAAAATTTTAGCATGACATCGTGATACCATATCTGTCATAGCAATTACAAGTTTATGACCGTTTTGTTATGACGTGCGTACTTCCCATTGTATTTAAGTCGATTTCAACTTCCTGTAATGAGATTGCTCCACGCATTACAAACATATGCTGTATTCACTCTAAATTAATTTACATGCAAATAATTTTTCTTCAAAGAAATTTATGCTTTCCGTTGATTCAATCCTTCTAGACTAAGAATGTTCAGCGCATGTTGGGCAATAAAGTCGACTATGAAACTCGTTCTTTACTACTCTCATCGGCATAAAACTGATCTAATAAAATAATGTATGTTATCTTATTGACGAAAACAACTTCCTTAAATAGTGTTTTCCTATTACAGTTTCTAAACGTCTATCCTTTAACAATTAACAGTAAGAGTCTTAGACTTTGTTTCACTGTTTGTTGATGTGAAAACATTATGTTAGTAAAAGGTAACATATCTATCGAGTATATAATTGTATACAAAAATAAATCATTTTGTAGATAACTAAATAAAAATTTTTGCAAAAAGTATCAATGCTAAAAAGCACATTTTGTATTGTTTAGAAACTTTTTTATATAAAACTAAATAGTTTAAATAATTTAGTTATTGACTTCCTTTAATGATACACGTGTAATATTCAATATCGCTAAGTTCAACGGATCAGATGATATTAGAAATTTAACCTAATTATGTCCCGCCATACGTCATATGCGGTTGATCCGATATGGGACCATCACTTGTGCGCTTGTCTGTAAAAATAATCGCACGAGCATATTATATTACACATTAAAGAGGTTTTTTGACAGACCTGAAACTACTGATTTAAAATATAAGTATCATGTATATTTTCTTAACTGATAGTCGTTACGACTCTAGGTCATAAACTATCAAACATAAAAATTAACCAATACGTTTAGTTTATTTAGCAAAACATAAACTCTTCTAAATGAAAAAGTTACAATTGAAGAGACACAGTATTGTGAAATTTTTTTAAAGAATCGCAAATGCCATATCACAAGTTGCAATGTATGAAAAGTTTCGAATGAATTTTAATAGTACTAATGTACCACAAGGACACCATCGAAAATGTCTATGAACAAGTTTTAAATAATCCGAATGTACGGTTGTAATTCAAAATTAGGATCAATAAGTGCTAAATAATCGGAAATTACTGTTTTAATCCAAAATGTGTTTGAAGAAGCTCTATCGAATTGCAAAGTACTGTTTTAATCCAAATATTCAAAGGGCAGTTTGCAACGCAATATATTTTTAACAACTCTCAAGATACATTTGAACACTATTGCACATAAATAATTTACAATATCACGCTCCCATACATTCAGATTGAAGTCAACATTTTTCTGATTGTTACATTTGCAACTCCTGTTACAATTATGACATAGTCATGCGCTCTGCTCAAAACCTCGATCCGCACAATATTATTTAAGTATAGATAACAACTACCCTAACAAAGAAGAAAGAGGACTTATAATAAAGCTTTTGTGTACATACTATACACATATAATTTGCGAAAGATTATGTCTTAAGAATAAAAGAAAATATCAACAAAATAAGCTAATATAATATTGCATTACAACAGAGAGTGCATATGCAATCAAATTACTTTCGTTTTTGATGAGTGTAATGCCAATATTATTTTCCTTGGAAGATAAAATTCATTCTCAGACATCTATGAATTTGTACTTTATTGTGTTGAAAAAATAAATAATCAGAACTAAATACAGTTATAATGATTGCAAAGCACAGATCATAGGCAAACATTCATCGATGTCTAATTCAATCTGTGATGCTTATTAAGTTTTGTTTGTAAAATCAGCACACTGGATGATTCCCCAAAAGACAATATAAATAATATATCGAAATTTGGAGATGCATGTACTGGTACAGTTTTATGTGTGGCCTTTATATTTGTCAAAAATTCTAGATTAATGAAACCGGGATTCCATCACAACGAATTTCTCGAAAGCTAGGCAGTTATAGAACAAATTTTGCACAATATTCAAAAGTATCCAGCCATATAAAAAATAGCATTAGTTATTTTATACTAATAATTCAGAGATAGCTTTACCTTACCTTCAATAGATTTAATGTGATTCCCATGATATGTCCTAAAATTGTGACACTAAAATATTTTTTTCCCTAAATAAACTATCAGATTGCATCTCTTCAATTACATCCTAACTGTGTCTGACGGGTATAACACAATTCATTGAATAATTAACTGGCCAATCTCTACCTAATTTTTCCTTAACATATTAATGTTGCAAAATTGATTGTTTTAAAATGAAATCTTTTCAAAGCCTGATGACCTAGTCAGTGATAGGCAGAAAGTTTAAAATGTCTGTTGCATTGTACATGCATAATAAGTTGGAAAATTCCAAACATAAAATCTCATCCTTGAGCATACTTGAAACGCATGGGGAGTCAAACAAGTGTGAAAAGCTTTTAAACAGCTTTAAGAATGGCCTTAGTTTAAATATTTCTCAAAGATATTCCCTTCGAAAATATATGGCCAACAAGAAAACTTGTATAACGTTTAGGTAGATGCACCCGGGTATACTTCCATTATAATGATCTATTATCAGGTTCCCCGATCAAAGGTAAACTACAGTAAATGTAAATATGAACTGAATTGTTGGAAATTCTATCATGCCATCCCTACAAGTATACGTTTAATTTCTACTAATATAAGTGGTAAAAAAATTATCTAAGTATATATATATATATATATATATATATATATATATATATATATATATATATATATATATATATATATATATATATATATATATATATATAAAGCAGCATGAAAATAGCACATTTTCTTTTATCTGAACATTGTAATCAATAGCTGATGTGACAACTCTATTCCGCGCATGTTGTATGTGGTAAATTTCCGATATCAGAAGTCACAGTAAACAGAGGCTACTGAGGTGGGTATTTTGCAAATCAATAATAACAAACGTTACATGCAGTACATTTATTTATAAACAATTATCAATGAAATAAAGATTTTAAAAATCTTCAATCGTTAATTTACCAGGTTTTAAAGCGAATCGTAAAATGAATGCATGCCCCTGAAATAAATCTTTCGCCTAAAATAGAATAACCAAATTTAAGCACATCAGTTACAAAACGAAAAAATTTCGTTTCTAAAAAAAGGACCGGTGACATACTTTACTGGGGCGACAATCAAAATATCCATGAATATGTCAAGACCAAAACACTTTGATATAGATCACAAGGATAAAAATTCTGTAAATTGGGATCTTAAGTACAGCTTGACTTAACGATTAAAATTATGAAGAGAACCAAATAGAGATCTCAGTATATATATATATATATATATATATATATATATATATATATATATATATATATATATATATATATATATATATAAATTTACCATAGAACAGAACATAAAATGCAAGATGTCAAACAACATTTATCTGACCTTTAACATACCTTCTTTAAGTCTATAGATTGATATTAAAACATAATCAATCGGAATATACTTTGGATATTCACAGGTTTTGGTTCAGCAAATATCCGGTTAACACATCAATATGGTAAAACTTTGGAAGTGAACTGCAATATACATGTAATGGTAATAAAATATTGAAAAGGAGAAACCAGAGCATAAAAATTCATGTAGAGCAACAACGAAACAGTGACAACGGATCACTCAGCCAAGAGTACTTACATTAAATCAATTAGAGTTGCAGAGACGAGAAACAATCGCACAAAGGGAATTTGATTCAGGTAGATCAGTGCGACGCGTCTCCTCTTGAGAGGATTGAAAATACCGAAGATAACATTATGCTAGCAAAAACGTGTTTTCACATTTGGTGTCATCAGAAATGTAAAACAAATATCATGATGAAAAATGTGTATACAATAAGATATTTTACCGGCCAGAAAAATATCAAAGGCAGATAGAATTATAATTGTTATCTGTATGATACATACAACTAGTTAAGTTACTTATAATAGTTTTGAACGTATCATACATTTCAAACGATTGTCGTGTCGCAGTCAAGTCCATCATGGTAGAAAACCATACACCACTATTATGTCTCTGAAGATTCCTTTTTTACCACCTTAAGTCGACTAATGATTCTTATGAAGGTGTTTATTGCATTCAAGTGTTTTACAAATGATTGGTACAATAGAAAGTTATGTACGACAAATTAAGCTCGTAAAATGCGAACCTTATGATGTTCATATGGAATACAAAATATATTTCACCTCAACTAATACATGCAATATCTCTAAGAATGGAAATATATAAAGGCAAAGTGACAAAAAACTGTCATCTGACCAATTATAAATGGGAACTTCGTAAAGTACATAATATGAATTTTGCACACCATACACATATCCCACTATTCAATTATTAGTTGTCGATCAAAACAGTCATCTCAGTATTAGAACATTTGTAAGCAAAATATATGCCATTAAGTAAGAATATGATATGCGATTGGTTCAAGGAGAATAGTAAAGAAATTACTGTAAAAATAACGATTAATTATGTATCTAGCATTTGTTTCATGACTGTCGCAATAACAGGTGGCTATAAATTTAAACTACTGTGAGTTCGTTTAACAATGAGCTGAATACATTATGAAACGGACGATCAACGTTCAGTTGACCTGAGTATGAAACGTAACTTTCTGAAATTGGATATCTGCTAATACGAATCAATAGATTGCTTTTAATGAAGCAACTACTTTGCACAAAGAACGTTTTACATATCACTTAATGTTTCCATCATATCAGGATATGTACTATGTACCGTTACACTGTAATGCAATTCACTCTGATATCTACATTGCCAAAACCTATAAAAGTAAGATATGTGTGTGTTATGTTGTAGAACAATTTTGGAAAGTGGCTGTAATGTGTACATATATCTGGTTACATAATGAATCTAATATAATGCTTGTAACTGTTGACAGAATATGTCATATTTTTGATGATAAAATCAGTAATAAGTGTGGAATTAACATAGCACAGAATATCAGTAATAATGTCACCCATCACATCGATGCAGTCGAACGTATCAAGATAATAAATGACAGATAATTCGATGAGACGAAAACAACGTCACAGATATCAGCAATATTAATTTGGGCGATGAGTTAATACATCCCGGTAAGTAACATTAGATACGAAAATTAGATGGAAGAAAATAATCAGTTTTAAATGATCATCAATAGTGAATGCATGCATCTCATTAGAATTGGATTATCAGATTTTATTCGCATGATTATTTTTAGAATAATCTTATTTACCTAAAATGGTAATCATCAACTGTAGCAAAGTTATTGTGCATATTTGCATACACAAAATTACGTAGTACGTTAAACAAATTTAACATAGTTTATGCAATTAGGACTACTACGATGGAGAAAGATTCTTACAGAGTGGTCCTGCTTGACAATCTGCAATGTTTAAAATACTGCATTCAACCGAAACTAAAATAAACGATGTTTGTAAATTGTTAAATAACGAAGCTGTTGGCAAACATAAATAGAATTTGAGAAACATAATAGCCTAAATAGTATGTTGATAGAACAAAATAAACGTTTCGGTTTACGTAAGGATACATCATTCGCTAACTAAAAGCGACGAATATAAAATAATGTGTGTAAAGGAATCAAATGATATGTTATAATATGAATTGAAATAACTTATTTTAAGCTTATTTTAAGCACGAAGAAGACTATGTGATACAATTGTAGTAGCCTGATACAATCACCAGATGAATGACATCAATATGACCAGATTATCATTGCCTACGTGTGATTGTATGCGTTTGATAGGTGACAAGGTAAAGACATTACCTTATGAATAGGTCAGCAAGCAAATGAAGTCTGATTCAGTAGTACTGAAAATGAAGTTCAATTCTTTTCAAACTTTGTTTCTTTTGATGTGTTACAAAGAATGTAAAATTAAGTTCTTCTTTTTTCAAGGATCGTTTCAAATATTGTTTCCATTGATTGGTTTTTCTTTGCCACAGAAGACGACCTCGCAAAATATAATGTCTTTAAAATCTTTGATCGCTGACTTTCATTTGTGCACCATTGATGGTGATGTTATTTTACAATCGTTAAAACAAGCAGCTTGTCCCCGTAGGTTAGCCGATTTCGTTTTATAGATTATAGATAATAAATTAGATGCAAAATATTTGCACTCTGGCATATATTAAAACAGCTACTTTAGCAATATATCTTTGGGATCTCTCACGATCGTATTTTATTAGCTTTAATTAGTTACTTTCTATCGCAAGTTAGCGTCGCGCAGAAAATTAGACATACGAAAAGGATGCATGTATCTATATGTGGATCAGTATTTAACAGAGCCTCATCAAAAGAGTTTACATCTCAGTCAACGGTGAATAAGATGAACTATAAAGGTAATGCATGACACATCATCCAAACATGTGTTCAAAAGTTGCTACAAAAGCTACACTTGCTCAAAAATTTCAAGATTTCATTAGGAACATCGTCTTCCGATTTTCTACTTGAAATTACATGAAAGTACATTTGACTTACAGGAATGAATTTGACTTATCCAACCAAAATGTGTTCCGCTGTCAGTGGACACCGGCATAATCTAACTTTTTATCGAGGATGACCCTTAAGAAGTATTATATGACACATGTATATGTGTCCAATACGCAAATGGGCACCTGAAATATTATGTTGCTATATATTAGGGACGCCGAGTTCAATTTGTGGGTTCACGGTTATAAGTGTGAGCTTTATTTCATCGTTTATATTAATAACCTACCTGTAACGCAAGTTCACGTACACAGATGGCAATACACTCGAGACCCAAAGTCACTCATTTGCCGAGATAGAGGGAGCACTGAATAAGGATATAAGGATATGACAGACGTCTTTAAGAAATGGGATCTACAAACAAGCGCAGCAACGTGTCTTCCACCTAAACAATGCAAAGACGAACCGAGAGATTTGCATCCTCCTCAATGGGTTGCAAATAACACATGACCCAACACTAATATACCTTGGTGTGACTCTAAACACCTGAAGAAAACTGCAGCAAAATACAACACTCGAAACAATCTACTTAGCAAACCGGCTGGCTCAACCTGGGATGCTAGTGCTCAGACACTCAAGCCAATAAAACTGGTTCTATTGTATTCCACAGCCGAGTATTGCACTCCTTTCTATGATTGATCATGCCATACTAAGATATTTGATGTCCAGCTCAACACAACAGTGCGCATAATCTCTGGATTTCTATATCCTAATCCTTTACCATCACTGCAAGTACGCAGCAATTTCCACCTTCACATCTCCGTCGCCAGGAAGCAACCACAAGAAAGTGATGACTAAGGTATAGGACATTGAGAAACGTCCGTTGTGGATGGACATAGCCTCATATCTAGCAGTCCGCCTGACGTCGAAAAGCCAAATCTGTTTAGGTCCGATCCCGAAGGATTTGACAGTTATTTCAACATATGTTATAAACCACTCCCTCGTAGCTTGAGCCATCTGTCTGCCTTCCTTGCTTTAGCCTTCGACAGTCATTTGTGTATCACACTGAACCGCTTTCGTGCAGAACAGAGTCGTTGTGCAGTCAACATTGACTGATGGGGCCTGACCACTAACTATTCTTGTTGCTCTGGAGCTCTTCAGACCATGTAACACATTGTGAATAATTGTCCACTGACAACGTTTCCCAGTGGACTGCAGGCTCTGCATGTTGCTGTTGATGACAGTTAAATAGCTGAGCATGCACTTTAAACTATAACTAGAACAATAATAATAATTGAACATGTTGTAATGTATCAAGAACATGCTAATTGACAAAATATTTGAAGTCACTGTATGGAATCGTCCATTCTGAAACAGCCATATTCAGATCACCTCGGCCCTCTTGGTCTGCCATTTCTTTTCATCTTAATACATATATAACTAGGCACTACATAATGCTCTTTTCAGACTTTTGTCCACATCATCTTTCTGCAATATCTTTTGTATATAGCAAATCACCTTTCTGCAATATCTGCGATATTAACAGGCTGCTATATTTAAGGTTTTGTAAAGCTTTTAGTTTGGAAATAAAAATCAAAAATATAAATTTGAAAGATTTCCAAATGGTTCAAAGATTCGACTATAGCTGCCATTTGTGAAGGAAATCGATTTTTTTCTCATAATTAGCTTACGATGATAACACTGTGTGTTGCGATAGAATCTTCAACTTCGTATTCATCTTCCAAACCGTCTGTATCAAGTGACGTATGGATTTGACAAGACATCCAAAATCTGATTTCATTGAATTTATACTATAAAACACATTGTTTAACACTAAAAGGAGAAATGAAGTTATTAATATATATATATATATATATATATATATATATATATATATATATATATATATATATATATATATATATATATATATATATATATATATATATATATATATATATAGATATATATATATATATATATATATATATATATATATATATACACACACATATTTATATATATTTATATATATATATATATATATATATATATATATATATGTGTGTGTGTGTGTGTGTGTGTGTGTGCGTATATATATATATATATATATACACATATATATATATATATATATATATATATATATATATATTATATATGATGTATTATATATATATATATATATATATATATATATATATATATATATATATATATATATATATGGGGGGGTGTGGGTGTATGTATAAAGAAAACAAGTCATATGGCAAATAATAACCCTTTCAAGCTCAATGGAACAAACAATGGATCACGTGTTTCAGGGATTGATTAAGATAGATGCAATAAACTGACGACAAACAGTGCGAAACTAGTAACTAACTAGCCTGAGCGCTTTAATCTCTGTTTCTTTTTCAAAGGCAAATACAAAACATATACAAAACAAACGAATGAACACAAAAACGTTGTGTTTGTAAAACTCTACATGGCTGTCTCTACACGAGTTAAACCTATATATGTATTGTCTCAGGCAGCCTGTGTAGACTTTTTGCGGATGCTGAAAAAATGTTTACAAGTCCCTAAAGGTCTACAAGCCAAAGCGACATCCATTACTTTGTGTACATAGACCTTTATTATGGGAGACACATCCAACAAGACTGAAAAGGCCATTCATTATATTGTTCTATTATAACGTGTCAGATGATTTTTACGTTAAAGAAAAGCCAACTATTTGTTTTATATTTATGAAAGTTTCACTAATAAATCTTTCATTCTGAGGAAATGGACTGTTTTGCTTCTCTGTATACCTTTTGAACTCATGATAGTAGTTTGCTGAACTACAACAATCTATGAAGTACCAACCTTTCCTTGGTTTATTGTATGATTAAGCTACTTAGTGATATGGAACTAATATCATTAAAGTATGCACGGTCCAGTCTAGATTATTTTATTCTATAACTATTCTTCTCGTTAAGAAGGCAAATCATTGACAGTTTATAATATTTATTGTTAAAATGCTTGATAGTCTCTTGATTCTTTATTAAGCATTTCAATCGTTGATAATGGATATCGTCTGGTGCTGATTAAGTCGCGTGGACTAGTTCGAAAAGATCTTTCAATTCTCTAAAATTGAACCTTTTTCTTTTCGGATTTGGACTTGGTGGTTGTTTTCAGAATAATTCTCTGGTGTTGATCTTTTCTCCCATGACTTTTAAAAACCTTATTTATACTAATTTATAAATACATAGGATCTCTCGTGTTTTTCGTTTAGTTACTAGAATGATGCGATGATTTTTATATGGTATTTATGAAGACATTAGATTGTTGAATTGACATGAAATGTTGGGCCTTTCCTTGATTTCGTCTTTGCACGTTTCATGGTTTGCAGACTCTTGGAATTATCCTAGCGTTTCCATATTTCCCCTTGAATATAATTTTTAATGCGAGTATTAGGTACACTACCATATCTAGCATTTCATAATAAAGTTTTTTATGCCTCTGCCGAATCACCTAGATTTTTATATATTACTTCTGAACTGAATTATAAAGTAGTCACTACTACTGGGATCATCACAAACGTCCTGCGAGAAGACAATTAAAAAAGATGGTTACGTCTAATGAAGAGCTAAAGCCTTTGATAGGATGTATGATTAAGGCAAATATTTTATTTTGAAGCGTACTCTTCTTTATATTCCTTTCCTCGTTGAGATCGTTGAGCTCTAAAGTATAAGGCAGCAGTTTAAGTCGCGAAAAGCCAACAAGATGTTGATAACTTAAATAAGATGGTCTATATAGTATTGATTAATTGGAATGTTATCATGGATATAGCTAGGTGAGTGTAAGAATTTAAGGAAACTAGAACGCCTATATTTTGTAATGCAGTACTGCGATAAGTTCGTTGATAAATTTTGTTATTCATGACTATTGAAACTCCTCCGTCATCTTTAAGTAGTTGCATGCTGAGAAACGTTTCCCGATTAAAGTAATCATTTTCTTTTAAAACGGGTCTCCTGCCTTTGGGACGACCGCTATTGGATTGTGAAATTCGTGAGGCAGAATAATTACTTCAACAATATTTGCGTTTAAAATCACGACAATTTGATTCCGGATAATGGTCTCAGACATGTTTATAGAACTGATCGAAGCATGAAACTCCTAGCGATTTCAATGATAAGATTTCTGAGGGCACTCAAGTTCTTATGCTCTCTAGAGAATCAAACGTATTACAGAGCTTGATAGAATCGACAGATTAAAATTGGAAATTGAGTAGATTCTTCATTCTTTCTTTATTTGGTATTAAACAATCATTTCCACTGGTGCGTATGGCCTCTTTCTCTTTTGTAAATCTAGATCTAACTAGTTTCATGATCTAGAATTATAAACCTTATGTGTCGCACTCAGTCTATGACCACAGGGGGCATCAATTGCTGTTCTCTTCATGGGTTTTGACTTATTTGGTCTTTTGTTTGTTTCAGACAGTTTCTGTTTCTGTTTATTCTAATTTTTTTATTCATTCTTCCCTTGGGTGGCTGCTAACACAGACTTTGGTAAGCTCAAGACAGTCTATTGAGTTTGATCTTCCGGTCATGAATTGTTTGCCTGAGTACATACGGTATTTATAAGAGTTTATTTCTCAGCTTAAGCTGCTCTTATTTAGGTGCTAAGTAATTTCCACAAAATATCTGACCTATGGATGGTTGTTGCCATTTTTACTGTTTCGCGTTCTAGACAACTCCAGAAGTTTCCACTTCGCGAACTCTAGAATTCGATTAGAAATGTTCAATTATCACACGAGATTTTCTCTTTGCAGGAATATCCAACGTTACACTCCTAATCGCATTGTGACAGGCTTCAATAATTTCACATCCATATTTGTGACTGCTGTATTCCTTGTAATTAAGCTACAGCAACTAAATAGGGATGACGTACGCAAATTGGCGAAATAGGATGTCATGAAATCGTATGTGGTATTTAACTTGCCGCGAATCTATTTGTTTCACTAGAAATGTGTCCTGAGATCGGTAATTTTTGAATATCTCAGTTTCTCAGTAGGCAACACACTTTTTAAGAGGAAAGTGCCTATTGAATAGATAAGAAATACTTTAAAGACACTGTAATGTTTTCCACTTATGACAAATTAGATTAGAGCAGATAATCTTAGTAAGTTTTGCAGTGACACACTACATGTATGTAGGGTAAGGTAAGTTTCTTTTCGCTTTATTGGATATCCATTAAATGGCTATAACCGGGAATGATTGCTGGTACTTTCGATACCACGTATCACATTACTAGTTTAAGTTATCATGTATTTTACATAACATAATAACATGATTTCGTTTACGAACGCTCACCGCCTAGGATACCAAAACTAAGGCAGATGTTTACTCTTGTTTATTGCGTGAATGTGCATTACACAGTGATCTACATTGGTATTAAAGAAACTTAATTAACTGACCCTTCAGAAGATATGGGATTTGTACGGATTAAAAAACTAACATTTGAGAATTGCAGAGATGAGTGAACGTCAAAGTCATATACATAACCCATGAATCTTGGACTGACTAGTCAAACTATTAGACAAGGCCCTGTATATATGACGTTGAGGACAAAGTAATGTGCCGCGTGACATCCAACGGCTTCTCCTTTATTCAAGCCCTTATGAAAAGCAAACTAATAACGTAGGCAATAAAACGTTGAAATCTTAAATAAAGTTGTATTCAAGATTTCATTCGGTACTCCACAGTGTAGCTTTTGTCCGAATATTATATGCGTTACAAGATAAGAATGAGAATTTCTTCAATTTGTCAATCATTATACATTGTTTGGTCATTTTTTTTGTTTGTTGTTACAGAAACAGGTAAACGACAGTATTTTGCATGTCATGAAAATTCAGTATTCGTTAATGGTAATCGAACTATCATTTGGCATAAACAGTCACGTCCGTTTTGACTGTTTCCTATAGTGTAGATCACATATCATGCCACGTGATATCGCTGTTCAACTGACGACAAATTTCATATTGATCTCTATTTCTTTTAAAGGTGAGGAATATTACTTACTATATGTAGATGACATGTTATACGTACTCTATTTTTATATTCATTATGTTAATCTGCAATTATTTGCAATGGCCGATAATATTGTATGAAACAAAGTCGTTGTAATTGAAGGTCTATGAAGGAAAACGCATATAAACATGAATATTATTATTTTGGTAAATATTGATTTTGTCAAGCAAACCATATAAAATTTATATTCATTAATGCACACACTTTGTCAGATTTCGTATCCGGAATCCTTTACAACTTATTATGTCATTTAGTGTTCTATCTTGTGTAATTGTTATTGGAGTTTTCAATTGTGTTTCACCGGTCCAGTGGCTTAGTAGTCAAAGCGTCCGTCTCGGATTTGGGATGTCGTTTGTTCGAAGACTTACAAAAATGGTACTAACAGCTGCCTCGCTTGACGCTAAGCATTAATAGTTTTTTCTTAAGACTGGTCTGTTTGTTGTCAGGATAATGTGACTGGGGGGTACATCATCCTACACGTCTGCGGCATGATACCCCAGTGCTTGACATCTCTATACACTGCCACACTGCAGACATCGTAGCGATAAGACTGAAATATTATCAAAGCTATGTTAAAAATCATAGTCATATCACAATTTAATTTGTTACCAATATATATGTTGAGATAAACGTATGTGGATTAGATATAGGTCTCTGCCAGTAAAACTCTCCATTATATTATTGATGTCTTGCTTTGCAAAGGATCGGGCATTATTGTTCATTGGCGAAATCAGCACAGCAAAACTTTCACTTTTTTTTTCTTTCTACTAATATGATGCTCTTCTGTAAGTTCCTACTTTGTCTTTTTCTGCATTCGTTTTCTTGATTGCCTGCTGTATATCTTTTTATGATAATCCGTGAATTGGTGGAAATGTTCCAAATGAAAATGTCTGGTTCTTTTGTTATTCTTTCTCCGACATTTATAGTTTTCGACCTCATTGACAAAATGTTCGTCTCTTTAAATTTTCTAAGACATTTTTGTGTTGTGATGGTGATGTTTCGAACAGCACACTAAATGCATTTCCAGTTCATTTATCTCACACCAATGTTATGCTATTTATTGCAAATCAAATGTGTCAAAGTTAAAAGTTTATTAGCTATCAAATAATCGATTGTGAATTGGCAAAACAAAACTGGTAAAAGCAATTGTATAACTATTCTGATTGTGCATTGCTTATGGTTGAACAATTATAAACCTTAGAATCCTGTTCAAAATGCATGTACAAAAGTGTATAGTTTTATATTTCATGGTTAATAATATCAGTTGGTTTCAATCGACATTTTGTACTTTTCTACATTTAGCAAAACGGAGAACAGACATGAAAGACTTAAATCATGTAGCAGATGATATTTGAGGTTATGTGGGATTGCATAGTGTTAGCAATTTAATCATGTAGAGGTCCATGCAAGTATGAAGCTGGTTATTAACTACCTAGGCAAAATTGAAACTGTTAGCTTTAAAAAGTGTTGCAATATCCATTGTTAATGGCGAACCGGTTCACACATTTAACAACGTATTACAATAAATTCACAGAAAGGGGCCTCATACAATTTAGTACTATGAATTCCTTATTTAGAAATGTGAGCTTTGGCGTATGTAATCTAATGTACGTGTGGGTGCTTGTTGTGTGTGTGTATGTGTGTGTGTGAGAGAGAGAGAGAGAGAGAGAGAGAGAGAGAGAGAGAGAGAGAGAGAGAGAGAGAGAGAGAGAGAGAGAGAGAGAGAGAGAGAGAGAGAGAGAGAGAGAGAGAGATTGGGAAATAGCGTGTCCGGATTTATTTTACGAAACATATCGCCGAGTTTGTATTTAACTTCAGTGCTGAATTTGGGTTATCCATATTAAATTCCTTCGAGAAACAAGCTTCCCTTATATATGAATCCCAGCTGAAGCTTTAGTTTCAGCTGATAGACCTTCCCTCCCACATGTTCTACAACAGGTAAAGGGAACTTCACTGTTACAATGGATGAAAATACTAAATGCGGGCAAATTTAATACAAGAAGTTTATGTAATCAAACATGAATTAAAATTGATTTCATTGAAAAAGCAAAAATGAGCCAAGGTACATATTATGAGATGAAATAGGTTATTCAGTCCCACAAATAATTGACACATCTTTGCCTTAATATTTGAAACAATGTTAAAATGTACATCCGTGAATGAAACTTAGAAGAGCATTTAGAATTCATAGGCCTACTACTATTACCAATATCTCTATCTCTCGTTTCACGGATTATTTACATTGTTGACCGATTACAATTTTATCTTTATTTTGTCATTGTTATAAATTTTAATTTGGCTCTGTTCATGTTTTGTTTGGTTTCTTTTTCAGTATTGTTTATCACACACCGTATATGTGATATGATCACATTTCTCTCGACGTTGATGGAAAACAGGATAGCGATAATATTATTTGCAAATATGTTAAACGTATCTCTATGCATAATGCCAGAAAAATAGTGGTAGATGGCGTGTTCAAATTAAATTCTTATTTCGGTTCAAGCAGGTAAAAACGAAATTCACAAGTGATTAACTAATCAAATTGTGGAAATGAATATATAAATATATTTAATTCTTATAAGTTGTGGAAAGCTACGTACAACTTTTAGTCTTGTCTGCTATTCATTAAGCGAAGAAACACCATCAACTTCTTGTGGACATACTTGTAATTGGTGAGCTGGCTGCTTAAGACTCTAAACAATTTTCTTTTTTCTTCATGTTTAAAAATTTGGAATTAGTCGGTTTCTTTTCTAAGTTTTTAAAAATCAGAATATCAAATGTGCAAGGACAGCATCTTGAATAGAAAGAGGTTTCTAATTGATTTTTTATTTCAAGTTTCTTTCGGAGCATGTATAAATTGAAATTTACTTATAACATTAAAAAAATGGATATTGTAGGCAAGGCCGACAACAGATACGTCACTAAATCGTTCTTGTTGTCTCCATCAGTTTTACAAGATTTTTCTTGTCTTTATCCTCAATAATATCTTGTCGAAAATTATGTATAGGATTTTGGATAAAGCGTTTTGATACTTTGGTATCGATATTAAGGTTCAAAAGCAGATTGTGCCGATGATTTCATTTTCGTCAATATGTCAAAAAGTAATACGCATATGCCATTACCTGCAAGGCACAGTCTATTTTAGATTTGCAATATGTTATGCATTCTAGTTGTTTTACCATATTGTTTTCCCTCAGTGTCGTAACCTTGTGCCTCTTTGAAATTAGTAACTTCAATAGCTTTTTAACCGTTTGCTGACTCGAAACGCTTTAATAAATGTCATGTTTCATATATGTTCACCTAAAATTCAAATCACTCTGGTTTAACAATGCAATAACTTCATTTGTCAGACTATTGCATTGTTACAGTAAAAACATTGTCGATTCTATTGACTGATATTTGTCTTTATATAATTCATTGCACCAGGTGATCATGTTCTCCATTAATACTCATTACCAACTTCATAATAGTGTATTTACATTTAGAAGCTGGTAAACCAACATCATATGCTGGCTACCTAGATATTTTTTGTTCTGTTTCGTGTTCTTTTGATGCATTACCAATTGTTAATTTTCTACACCAGGAAAAACAAGCAATGCTGTAGTGGAATTGTACACTTGTTGGAAAGAAAAATTTGCATCTAGTAACATTATTTTACATTCACACAACATTTTATTCATCTGGAAGTAAAACTCATATGTTTACTTTATTGACAAAGTTTGGTACGCATTTTGCCGATTAGTTAGGTTCAGGATATCTCGCTCAAGTGCAAAATGTTTAATGACTTATGAAAAACTGAGTTTCAGTAAAAATTCAATTTCTGTATATTTACGTCTCATTAAATGAGTCTGATATTTACATCTAATCCTATACTGATGCAATCTCTTATCCATTAATGACTTTCATTGCAATATGATACTAATATAAGAAACCTTTGAAACAAAATATTGATATTGAAACATATTTTACACCGTCTGTATGATATAAAAACAGGTACAATTTTCAGCGTCCACGTGTTTAGATTTTGAAAATTTAAATTTTCATTGAATTTTTTTGTTTGTCGTAAAGAGTCATTAAAAACTAGTTCATGGTTCCTGAAGTACTATCGCTTCTGAAGGTGCGGATTTTAAAAGTAACAACCGATGCTGCAAATGTTGACAACTAAAGCATATTCATACTATTACAATATAAGAAAAACAAAGTACAAAATTATCATAGATGCAAAGAATGATTAACAACTGGATTTGACAACAATATATATATATATATATATATATATATATATATATATATATATATATATATATATATATTCATTCTATTCTTGCTATCCTACTTATGTTTTAAGTTGATTCCGTTCATGTCAATAGTATTTCTACTTTCTACGTATGTAGTGTAGTTTATGGATTACATAATGAAATATTAAAAAGCAAAGGAAAAAACTTAAGTTATGAAAATCAAGCTTTTGTTTTGATGAATGTAAAAGCCAGAGTTATTGCAATGTTGTTTTGTGACATTTAAACAAGTTGGATGCCAACAAATCACTATTGTCTATGATAGGTCATTTCATTACATTTTATGTCAACGAACATCATAAATTCTTCTTATAGATTGCCAGGAAACATGGTACTGTAAAAGTAAATAGTCAGCCATTGTTGCAAATTTGATAGTTTTTGATTAAAATGCTGTAAGTTAAGAATTGAAGTGATTCTAGATCCCAGATGATTACATTGGCGTTATAATGTACTATTATTTCATAAAATGGTATTATTCTAAATATTTTATGCTTTGCGTTACTTTCCATATTTCCAGATTTCATATTACAAACATTTGTGCTTAAAAAGCCTTGATTTAAATTTCAATGTATTAAAACAATTTAGCTAATTATGAAATTGATGATGATAATTATAAGTGAAAAGTGAATGCACTGGTGTATTGGAGTTTAAATTTTGCTTTCATTTGTAACCTTCAGGAATATTATGTATGAGGAAATTAGAGACAGGAAGCTAATAAAATGCCTCACTTGATGTACCACTTGGACAACAAATTGCATCTTACCTCAAAGGAAGACTTTCGGCCTGTACGTTTGTGATGTATTTGCACCAACTTCACTTCTTCGCGTTAAAAGAGGCACTTATTCAATGAGCTAGACACTTTTACCTCTCTCATGGAAAAGAGAAAAGGTGTAGACAAATGGGTCAAATTACATGAACTTTTGCAAGAAGATTAAATTTGCTAAAATTGCTCTTGTCATCAAGGCCAAAACACACAGTTGATTTATTAGATAGATAAGCTCTCTCCGTGAAGCCTACGTGCAGAGATCTGACCCTTAATAAACTTACATGTCTACAGGTACTTGCTGCGAATTTATAAACCATTTAACCAGATTAAATCATTGAACTATTTTATGGTAGGTACCTTTACATGAAAGAAGTATTACAAAAGTTACACTAATAAGACAACTATACAAATTTCTAACAGGAACTGTGCATTAGCATATTTGTACCATATTGTTCTCGTTGCAGGCAGATTAAGTGAGGATGACCAGCCAGATGCATTTTGATAAAAATAACTCCTAGAATTATATTGGAGTAAACATTCTAGCTATCGTTCATAAACGATATATGATTAAGATGACAGTGATATCGCATACAGGCAAAGACACACATACACACAAACACTGAAATAGTAATCGTCAAAGCTTCTCTCTTTGCTTTAAACCCGTCGATACTTTCATTGGAAATACTGAGAACTTTTGTGCTCAGAAAATTTAAAAATGATATTAGTAATGAACAATACAAATTCCAACATTTATTTTATAAAGTTAGTAACGAGCAATTATATTTGCCACTTTTAAGTTATAAAGGACATGGTATTAATAATGCGCAATTTATAACAAAGTTTACTTACAATGGACATGACGGTAGGAATGCGCAAAACATGCATGGCTATTTATTTACAAAGGAAGTTAGTGTATATTACTTATAAATAAACTTTAATATTTATTCTATGCTTGTTGATTTTAGTATGCGTTTGCCTGCGATCACCTTTACTCCATTCCAATAAATCTAAATTGTGTTTTAGCGCCTAAGCTAACATAACTTGAATCAATTTTTATGTACAATGTCAAGAACAATTACCATATATTAACCTCGGAAAAGTTTTATTTTTAAATATCTGTATCTTTGTTGCTTAGGGTGTAAAAGTGTTGAATCTATCGTTGATGGAAAACTAGTCTTACTGTGATTATTGTCGCATAAGTGTATTTAAAAGTGGCATAAAATCTAGTACATAAACAAAACCATTTTTCTTAAGTATCCAGTATTCTTAAATATTAAGTATAAAATTAGTGATGTAATACAATTGTCGATTGAGCTTAATAATTCTCTTAAAAGGTAGTGTCATTGAGGATAATGATTCGTTAAAAGAATTTTATGAATGCATGTTTTGCTAAACGCTTTAAATTGAACTTGGAATAAAAGCTAGTATTGCGTATGGGCTTTATGTATGCTCATTTAAAATTTATTTAGTTTCTGTTACATTTATGAAGTCTTTATCAGAATTATAAAGCAGCATTATATTCACCTAATGTTACCAGTGCGTTCTTTGTAGCTAATGATTAAGTAGAACGATTGCCTAATCACCAACCTCCTATGAAATATCTGGTTCATCTTACTTCTTTGTAGGAAAACTTATGTTGAAAGTAGCTATTCACAATACAATTTTACATTTGCAATTGAGACCAGTTTACTCCAGACTGCAAACATGTACTGTGTCACGGTGATTGCCTTGGCTTTTGATTCGTCGAATATATTCTTTTTAAAAGAGGGGGATTTAGGTTGGATACAAATCATCATTTAGTGACACTTTAATAGTCGGTCCACATTATATATACATTGTTCCAGCAAAGCCTCTTACGTAAATTACATGACTTTATATCTTGCCATTAGCAAAAGCCACATATGCAAATAGCCCATAATAGTGTGATGTCATAATAAAAGTTGCGCCAAAATTTAAAAATGATCAATTCTATTTGTGACTGTTAAAAGTGCTGTGTACGATCCAGATAAAAAGATTGTTAGAAGCATGGTTTCAAAATGGATATATTGTATATGATCATATTATAAATAACGGATATATTTGTGGTATTTTGTTGCAACCTTAGTAGCGACTAAAATACTCAATTTTCTGAAATTAAAATTGCAATTGCCGCATCTTATGACAATCAATAAAATGGACGATGTTGTAATCCCGAGACGGATATCTCGCTAAAAGAGATTTACAGGCTTAAAGCAAATGTTTTCTTGTATTATATGTTAGTATGTAAATTGACTCATAAACCTTGCCACATATATTGTGAATTAACCCTTCGGATTTGACATTTGTTATCAGTGTCTGCGGTTTATTGAAAGACTGATGTAGTTGCTGAAACATTTAAAGTAGCAAATGTAATGTACGTGGTATTGCTGTGTGAAGATAGCAATGTTTCCAGCAACGGGAAATTAATATTTATATTCTCGTAGTATTCGCGCACAAAGAAGCGATTACATGCTCTATGAGTTGCAACAGCTTTGCAAGTGTGAATTCAAAAAGTTTTTTCTAACATTTTATTTTGAATATACAGGAAAATCAGTATAGTTATGATGACCTTTTGCTATGTTCTAGATTTTACTTTTGAAGATCAGTTTAATCACAAATACACATTTCGAAACTTTATAATATTTCAATTAAATCTGACATCGTCTAATGTAATTGAAATTAGACATATTTATGATCCACACCTTGCATGTTGAAATCAATGCACACGTTCTTAACCTTCTGCTGCATTAAGTGATGATGAAATAAAAGAGGATTCGAGTTAAGAAATTTCATTTTTTTCAAAATAGCAGACAAAAGTCTGTATCCTATTGAAACTAAAAAGTGAAATGCAAAGGAACAGATAACCACCTGCAAATCGTATCCAGCGGAAGCAAGAGCCATTTAAAAAACAAACACTGGAATCGCAGCGAAAAATGCGTAGTTTTAAATGTTTTCATGACAGTCTGGAAATATGATTAGCTTGTTTAATAGTTTGTAAATGCAGTTTTAAATGTATTCAACTTATTAATTATTCCATATTTACATGCAAAAGTTCAAGTTATGCTGAAAAATTTAAATGTATTTGGTCTGATATACGTTGATTAAATACGATGTACGAAATGTACGCTTGCATATTTATTTTTCCATTCTTTTATTTTATTAGTATTTTTGTATTGACTAAATATCTTGTTCTTGGACAATATTTCCAGTAACTAATACTAAACATTATAAGCATTGTCCTTACCTTTAGGAAGATCCTTTCTCTAACTTTTCAATGGGAAATATTTTACATTTAAGCATATATAATTTAAAAGTAAATGACATTAAGTAAACTTATATAGTTAAATAATCCAGATCATTTAAAGACTATTTAATGCTGCAACCCATGCAATGATTCACGCTATTTGGGTAAGTATTCATATTTAGTCTTTTTGACTACGATGGTTGAAGGTACGTACATTTTAGTTGCTTGCATTAAGATGCTTTTGCATTTATAATTCTTGGATTAAGATGTGTTCAGATTTTGTTTGCTTGGATTATTATATAATAAATATCATTTCAAGTAATTTTATGGATGCAATTCACAGCAAAAATTTGTATAGTTAAATATAGGTTGTACAATTATAAGTAGAAGTTGCTTTTGGAGTAGAAGCGAAAAAGAAGTTTTTACTTTTTGTATTGGTTACTGGTCATACAATTATGCATACTATTTCATGCCATTTCATTCATATTATCGCCATTACTTGAAAAACTGCAAGCAGGCTTATATTCGTTGCATTCACATTCAACTAATGTGAACAATTGAATGACAAATATTTCTTTTGATGAATTTTCGATGATTTCAGTTCGCGATCATATTAAATACATTAGGTCAAATACAACTGTTTGTTTAATTGCAATCTGCAATGCTATGGTGTGGTTGAGATAAAATCAAACCACCATAATAAATTATTCATAATATAGAAGCCTGTGTGTCGCACAAGATTAATTTTCAAACGTCGAGTTTGGTTTACTGTAGGTGTTATCCCTTGAATATAAGATTTTCTTGTTTATATTGATTTACTGTAGTTGTGCCATTCAGTCACTGACTATCACATACGAGATGTCAGGCTGCCATATAAAACAGCATTCTATGTACACAAAGGACTGCATAATTAAATGCTGAACAGACACTATCCTATGCAATTACATCATATTTTTATTGATTGTTCTTTATGTGTTACTGAAAATAAACCAGGAAAACCGTTTTCTTAGTATTGTTCAAGTATTGTTCAGTGGTCGTTGCATATAAATTTCATATATATTCATTATTATTATTATTATTATTATTATTATTATTATTATTATTATTATTATTATTATTATTATTATTATTATTATTATTATTATTATTATTCCATTCACACGGAGGTAAATATTTCGACTAATTTAAAAATGTCCTCACTATTTTGTATGTGTTCACGACTTGACGCAGCAACACTTGAAAGCAAGACGGACCGCTCATTAATGTGTCTGTTCAATAATTGTAGAGATATTCATTTCTAACCTGATATTCTTACTAACGCTGTGTCTAAATAAGAAAACACATACCGGAGTTATAAACCCATGAACTAGTCCATGCAATGTACAGATAAAACTTCACAAAATTAGTGCTACCTAAACTTTTAACTAGTTTCTTATATGACTATTTTACAGAAACGTCTCTGCATTCCTTCAAGCAATGCATGTACGTTCAACGTGCAATACGAGGGCTGTATATGGCCCGATACCTGTTTTATTTTTCTGGTACCATTTACATGTTATTGCGCATATTTGTAACTCTCTATACAGTCCGTGCCTTGGGTAAAGTTGCACATGCCTGGAAAAAGTAATTTATGTTCAAGGACGGTTCTGATTGCTGAGGCTCCAAGATGTCTCTTTCGCTGAAATGCTTAAAACCAAAAATTGTCGAAGATTCAAAATTTATTTGCCTGTTGTATTTAAATATAATTTTGGAAATAGATCTTAGACTGAATTAATCTCTGCTGCACGGCGGGTACTCTATATCCTCCATATTGTATGAAGTTAGATGTCTTATTTTCTGATGTTGATAGGTATTATGTAGTATGGCTGACGTTTTTATCAACAGATTTGATTTTTGCTTAATAACCTGACTTCAAGATTTCTGAAGAATCGTCCGATGTTAGTTTACAACAGTGTTTTCATTAGAAACTTCCATTATCTATATTTTGAGAAACATGCATCCAAAATGTCCATTGTTACTATCGTACCTTCGAGGTTATCAAAGTATTTTAACAGACGAGGGATTATCCTACATATCGCAGGGACGTGAGTGACTGTGGCTGCATTTGTATTTTGACCAACTGAGATTAAATGATTCACTGCCTGTTATTGTGGAAAAGGCAAACGGTAACGGTCCAGCAGTCAAGAAGTACAGAAATAACAATGTAATAATATTCACATTAAAAGTGAATACAAAAATGGACCTTTAATAACTTCTCTCCTAATGTTTATTTAATTAAAAGGCTTTTAGTACCAGTTTATTATTATAACCTCACATACATGCTAACTTTGAAAGTACTGAGAAAACATAAATGTATCTGGAGCTTAAATTTTAAGCTTTTTCGTCGGCGGTCCCTTTTATCAGGTGTTAATATGTTTATAGAACAAAAGCTCATCTCCTGCTGAGAGCTATATGATTAAAATATATTCATTCAATATCGATTCTAAACTTAAGTTTGTACAAAAACTTTGAAAATCTAGAGATAGAAAAACTTTCAGATCCGTGTATTTTTATAGTAATATTTCTTCTTACGAAGACTCCTTGTTTATTTTACCAAAGACTATTTAACTCTCATTAGTGTGCGAAATTTTCGTACCATATATCCCACAACATTTCCAATTATCTTATTTCTGAAACAAGAAGGTACCGTAAATATTTAATAACAAATGACAAAAAATATCTTAAACCTTACTAATTCTTAAGT
This sequence comes from Potamilus streckersoni, assembly GCA_016746295.1. Classification (NCBI taxonomy): domain Eukaryota; kingdom Metazoa; phylum Mollusca; class Bivalvia; order Unionida; family Unionidae; genus Potamilus; species Potamilus streckersoni. The sequence continues at coordinate 348,066 of JAEAOA010000594.1, read as the reverse complement.
ACGTATAAAGTGGGAAATAACATTGTACCGCATGACTGAATTTAAGAATTGTACATAGCTCGCAAATAATTGCAAAGAATCTACTTCTTTTCGTAAAGTCTATATTCAAAAGTAATATATATATATATATATAAATATATATATATATATATATATATATATATATATATATATATATATATATATATATATATATATATATATATATGTATATTTATGTGTGTGTGTGTTTCAGCTTGTTTCTTGCTCATAGAGATACTGAACATCAAATTATTTATTAATGACGTTTACGATAAATTCCTTCTGTCATCAATTCGAGTTCGAAACTTCGCTTCATAGTGATATGTACTGCGGTATTGCTTGTTAACCGCATAGACAAAATGAGAAAACTGACTTGCAAAGACATTTATTAAACTTAAGATTTTACATTTATTAACTCCTTTTAATCTAATGGTACAGAGGTTAAAATATCAGTGCAGATATCGGATATTTTTGTACTGCATACACATTTCGTAATGAGACTGTTGAATAATAAGAGAGCTTATATGTCACAGTGGTGACGTTGCATAAATGCCGCTATTGCACATATGTATAAAACCTATATCAGATTGCGACAAAAAGCAGCTTTCTGTATGACGTTAAGATCATAAATTAAGATAATGACATTGAAGACGCCGCTACTGAACACTCCTTAATGGGCTAATGGATACACCATTTCACTCAAGTAATGAAATTTATGTTCCAAACCAAGTAATGATATTGTAATGGGATAAAGCAGAACACAGCACACGTTTGTAACTGAATGAGTTCCAATGGTTTCATAAAAGAAACATAGCTTAAAGCTAGATATCGTCAATAATTTGTAAATGTTCCCTCCGTTGCTCAGTCTGTATATTACAATAAAAAGCAAGAATTGTCCCTAATGTTGGCTTCCATGCCTAAAGATTATTTTTTCATGCCAACGACATAGTTTAATTTAATGTCTTACCAGTGGAAAAAAACTAGATATTATATGCAGATCAATCATCATCATCATCGTCGTTGTCATCATCAATTCCTTTACCTAAGAGGTCTTTGAGGTACAATAGTTTACTTGATAACCATTTCTGTCCGTCTTTCCCCGTTCACTACTGCCATTTAGGGATCTTCAAATCCCATACCTGTTCACTCCTTAATGTTGTCTTCCCACCTCGTTTTCTGTCTGCCTCTTCTTATGCACCCTCACACTGCAGACATCATAGCGATATGACTTAAAGATCTTTAAAACTACGTCAAAAATCTAAATCAGACGCACACACACAAACATTTACACACACACAAGTACACACTCCTTTCTGTGCCCTTGCACTGTGCCTTGTAAGATTGTTTTGGCTAATCCAGATGATCTTAAGCAATGATCAGTTTGCGCTTTTCTACAGTGGTCACGAGGTTTTCATAAGACCCGACGCCTCCTTGGAGACTGTTCTGGACTTCTTCGTTGGTTACATGTATGAGATGCTCATGATATTGCGGTAGGATCTCCTTTATAAGGTTTTAATCCTTCTTAGTAGAACTGACGTAAGCGTTCATGGTACACAATCATACAGAAAGATGAAACCAAAAGCAACGCTAGTATCTTTCCAGATGGGTCTCGACCTTGTTATTGCTCATGAACTCTGGGTAATCCTGCAAACTAGTTTGGGATTTGAACCCTCATCTGTGACAATCAATTCGATGTAATTGAAGCGTGTTACTCTTTCCAGTTTCTGTCTACTGGCTTTTATTACTTCACTGATGTCATTGGTTTGTTTGTGATCAGTTTTGTGCGACGCTAATCTCCATAGTGTATGATATGGAGGTTTTGAGTTCATTATCTGCTTTACCTGAAGTGACTTTTTTTTACACAACTAATAGATAGTTAAATTGTTATCTACTTGAATGAGTTTAAAATCAGAAGTATCATTAACAGAAGTAAATGTTTATTTGGGTCTATGTTTAGGTTGTCGAATTTTCGCAGTGTGGTTGACATAGTCCAGGCTCTGGTTTTTCTGTGTGTGCGTGTGTGTGTGTTCGTGTGTCTGTGTCTCTGTGTGTATGTGTGTGTTTGTCTGTATGTGTGAATTGTATCATCGTTTAACGATTTTGTCAGTCATTGTTACGGTGTCTGCAGTGCGACAGTTTATAGTGATGTTTAGCAATGGGAAATCATGCCGCAGACATGTAGCATGATGACTCACCCAGTCTCATTATCCTGACATCAGTCCTACAAGTCTTAACATTAACTTCTTAAAACTGAGCGCCAAGCAAAGCAGCTGATAAGATTCATTTTCAAAAGTCTTTGGAATGACTCAGCCGGGATTTGAACCCGAGACCTCCTGCATCTGATTCAGACGCTCTGCTACTAAACTCCTAAGTGATTGGTACTGGATTTTAATTATAACTTATATTGTAATTTAATAAACATCGTGTTCTGTCTACAAGGATATTATTCATTAGGCAAAAGTTTATGTTGTATAGAAAATGTTAATGTTGATCTGAGATCAAGTAAATACATTTTGTAAATGAGAGGATTTTTCATTCTAGCTTTAAGATTTTACACACTCATGTTGCGTTATATGTGGTGTCCAGTATTATTTCGGACATCAAGTGATTAGCTTCTCTGGAAATACAAAAATGTTCTGATAAAATTCTTGGACAGACATTTAATGGAATTTATAGTGAACTACAGCCGATAATAATATTACAACGATTCAAGAAAAGACTATTTGCACATAAACACTCTAAAAGCTACTTCAGAATCATCAACAAATTCGGTTCTGCATTCATTTTGAACTTTTTAATTTTATTCAGGACTTAAATATTTTAAGACTTGGTTTTATAATTCTAGGATTATCTATGATTTATACAGTAGTTTCCTCTTTATTACACTTTTCTTTGTATTCCAGGGAAATCAAATATTTGTTGAATTTTACTAAGCTTGTTGGTTTTCAATCTGTTATGTTCCTTATTTTAATACCGTAGGCTCTTAACACAAGAAAATCGTATCTAACGGGGAATAGAGTATATATGATTATTGATCATTTAATGTTGGGCCATAAGAAGCAATGAAACAGTATTGTTTCAAGAAAAAAAAACTTTCTAATAACTTAGTTATAATTTTTGAAATCGTGTAAATTTCATTTAGCTGTCTTCGTAGGATTTTCAAACGTTTTATTTGCTTATTTAAAAAAATATAAGACAATTTTTGTTGGTCTTAAGACGTTGTTTTCTTCTTCTATTCATCTATCTATGTTCTCGCGAGATATTATTATTGATCTGCCTCCGACTGCTACTAACACCAATTCTGTCATTACGGGACAGTAATATTTGTATTTACTGAGATTTTGGGATTGATTTACAATATTATATTTCCTTCCTTTTATAATAGTAGAACGAACAAGGAAGTAATCACATCTGTCTTCGAGTACAAATCTGTCAAATAAAACCATCAAGGAGATTTTATGTAGTTAAAATTGTTGATATCTAAAACCTTGTTTTTTCCGCTCACTCAAAGAGTATTAGCAGCCTATGACTTTATTTGATATACTATTTTCTAAACTTTACATTACTTGAGCTGCATGCTTTAAGGATAATTTGAGGTTCCTCATCACACACATACAATTTAATCTTAATGTTTATACAAGGAACGCGAATTCTGAATACTCTTGATTTTGGTCTTTAACAACATACAAATTGGACAATTGAGTACTATTTATTCAGCCATCAAGAAATAACATTTATTGTAAAAGTCTTCTTTCTATACAAAACAATGTTTTTTTTTACAGATTGTAGGATACTAAGCTCTTTGCATTTTTAATGGAGATAATGTAGCAATAAAGCAAATTGGAAAAACTAATGATTAAGAGTAGAGTAAAAATTATATAAAAGTAATAGAGTTTTGATAATAAAGCCTTTACAATAAACACAAAAGCATATTTACTTATCAGAAAAATGTAAGAGATAAAGCGACGTTACAAAAGTTTAAAAAAATACACAGAGGTAAAGTTAACCAAATATTTATGAACCAAACAGTTTCAACATAATATTAGGATTTTTTGGGAGGCACAGCATAACTATATTCCTAACAACATCAAAGTAAAGGATTCAAATCGATGCATTTGATACCATGTTTAACTCTTAGCACAGACTGGCAATATTAGTACTTTGTTCGATGTTCACCCGTCATAATATAAGGCCATATAAAGTGTATCATTAAAAGAAGCGACATAGCTAAAATAATTTATTCTCGATGATAACTTCTAGTATGGGTTTTCCATTCCTAAGCTAGTCTTGTGGAGTTTTGATTTTAAATGCTTTATCAAGTAGAAAAAACATACCAATTAAAATAAAGCTAATGACCACATTTTGACCTTCTATTCAATTACGTAGGACTGCCGCAAACTTTACCTGCTTTACATGACATGTACACATACATACATACATACATACATACATACATACATACATACATACATACATACATACATACATACATACGTACGTACGTACGTACGTACGTACGTACGTACGTACGTACGTACGTACATACATACATACATACATACATACATACATACATACATACATACATACATACATACATACATACATACATACATACATACATAATTACATAATTACATACACACACACATATATATATATATATATATATATATATATATATATATATATATATATATATATATATATATATATATATATATATATATATATATATATATATATATATATATATATATATATATATATATATATATATATATATATATATATATATATATATATATATATATATATATGAATAATGACAAGGTCTCGGTATAAACTTTTCATCTGATAAAAAATGATTTTGACTTTTGAAGGCATTGATAAAAATCAAAAATATAACTATGTTTATAACCTTGAGGAAGACAAAATGGAGGCTCTAGCGTTAGCTGCTACTCTAGAATTATGCAAGGACGACGGAAGCACTGTCTCTACATATAATACTTCGGAATGCAGGGAAGTACGACCACGATAGGAGCTTTATAATTCACATAATTTACCCGGAAAGTGAGAAGATTATTAATGAACATTTTGAAATCGCAAAAATTAATTATCAGTTTAGGTTTGAATAATTTTAGTGATAATTATTCTGCAACATTATTCATTCGGGTTGAATGTAGTTTCCAAATTCGATTTCTTTTCCTGCAAAATATTGTTTTGTCACTTACAGAGCATAATTTTCGCGACTGAATTGATTAGAAAATAGTTTGGTAGCATAAGGAAGATCCAGTCAAAGGAATTATTTCTTTTGTTTCAGCTTATACACTCTCTGAAGAGGCTCTAAAACGAAGCTGAATTTCGTGATTGTGGATCTTATCTGACTAATTGTGTGTCTTACCTGCCCAATATGTATCTTATCTGACAACATAATCTTCTATCAGCAGAGTTAGACATACCCTGTCAGCTTGCAAATCATATACTGGATCTTTGAGATATGAGCCTGTGACATTTGATGTAAATAAAGAAAGGTAGCATGGTTAAGAATTCGTCCTCAATATTTTGTCTACCTTTAAAACAGGAAATAATATTTAAAAAGGGAACATCATGAGGTCTATATTGGTAACAAAGACCATACTGTTTCAGATTTAAAAAATTTAAACGAAGTTTTACTGACCGGTTTGATTGAATTTAATTTAGGATATCAGAAGATTATGTACTATGCATGCTTTTGCATATACATGTGACTATAAGTTCGTCAAAATTAACAGCAAACTCATATACTTATCCATTTAATACGTTGTTAATTTTGAAGGTCAAATCTGTGACAGACGATATGTTGCTCTGTTGCAAATTCGTATTCCTGAGAATAGCTCTCGGGAACTCTAGCATTTACATTATCTCTTAAGTGACTATCTTTTAAACACTAGATGTAAATATCAGAAGAGAGCCTTTTCGACTGCTGTTAAATAGGCAATTAATTATGTCGCTTATACATGCAGTGTCGTATGCCTAATTCCATAAATATATAAAATTACCTCTGTGTTTTATTTCGAGTGGGAGGAAAGAACGAGTTTGGTAAGTCGTAGGAATGTCGATGCCTTTAGATCGTGACGTATATTTCTACGCCGTCTCGAAAAGGTTATTTCCCCCGACTGGCGAAAAGCAATTATGTTGTCTTCTATTTATATAATATCCCTTCTTATATTCACACATTGTTTTAAAATATGTTTGATGTAAACGTTTAGAAAATTCAATTAGGCACTTGGCGTTTTACGAAAGATCCCAAATGTAGGTAACAGTGTTAATTTATAGATATATACAATGTAGCTACGTCATCTGTCTGTATGCATTGCCGATATGGATTTATTGTTTGTATTTGTAAAAGAAAACGGCCCATGAGGCATTTGAATGAATTTAATCTGAAGTCACATTCAAGTGGATCTTCTTCTTTCGTCTCAAATGGAAAGAATAGTTAGGGCTAGAAATTGACCACTTGTTTTACTTACTAAATAGACATTCTATTTCTAAGTACATTTTATGGCAAATTACAATAGTTAAACACATGAATTTTATACTTAAAGTTTGTTAAATGACAGTACAGTTAACGATTACATTTTTATTTTCATTTAAAAAACAATTATTGATCCATTGAGTTTAAAGTTTTAAATTGATCGTACTTTTAAAAACTAAAGATTCGATCACTTTCTAACACGTATACTATAGTTTTAAAATTCATTGGAATATACATTTTAAAAAAAAATTCTAAACATTGTTTTAGTTCGTATCTGTTTTATTCTTTTTATTTTCTACATGAATAACTCCAATAATTTAAAAGTTAAAAATACCTTTCCCTTTGTGTGCCCCAGTGCTGGAAAAGTCTCAACAACATTGTAAGCAGTTGTAATTCTTGAATACCTGCGATAAAAAGAAATCGGTTGCGTCTATCTTATACAAATACCTTCATGTTATAAACGCTTGTCAAACAAATATCCTTAACAAGTTTGATTTTTCGGTAAGTTACATAATAATTAGCCTAGTAGTGTTTGTTTCGGTTGCTGGATGTAACGGGTATGAACCACGGCCGAGTCAGGCCAAAGACTTATTGAAATGGTACTAACAGTGGTCTCGCCAAGCGCTCAATATCAAGACATTAGTGTTAGGATTGACTGACTTGGTGTCAGGATAATGTGACAGGGTGGGACATCATATAATACGTCTGTCGCATTATGATCCAGTGCTAGACATCACTATAAACCTATAAACTGCCATACTGCAGACATTGTATCACATGACTGAAAAGTTTGTGAAGCTATGTTAACAATCTATACTACACCAACACTCAGACGCAAGCCATCAACCGTGAGATGCCATAGTAAACAACACACAAATTAACTTATTCTGCGTGAATGTTTTGTTACAACATTTACGCAATGCTCTCTTACGTCGGACCTTAATGCTTTATCCGTCTTTGCCTTGTCTCAAATACAAGCAACCTATAAGGGTTATTCAAGGCTAAATGGTACTGAACTCAAGTCGATTGTCCAAAGTTGTGCTTTTGTAATGCCTGTGACATTTTCCTTGGACCTGTTGACCACTAAAGAAATCAATGACCTTTCTGATACATCTGCAAGTTACCTACAAAGTTAGGTCGAAGTTGTTGATGCAGAACGCAAGATTGTATGCGAATACGTTTTAAATTTCTTGGAGTCACTATGACATTGACCTTTTTATTTGGACCTACACATCACTAGGTGTCTTGCTAATATTAGGTATTAGTTATTTATACCATTTGTCATTGGTATGTTGCGTACAAATGAAGTTGAAGTATGCGGAAACAAATTATCTTATAACCGTATATATGATCTTAGCCGTAGACAATTTCAAAGCCTGAAATCGATAACCCCAATTACGCGTTACCTACAAAGTTTGATTAGCATAGATGGTGGTAGGCACGGGAATATCATAACATGACAGTCTAAACTGATTGCAGTTTTGCCTGTTGAGGACTCGAGGTATTGAGGGCAGTTGAGGGCTCGATGATTCTCTGCACTTTCTATATACGTCAAATTATTTACAAAACAACATTCGCATATATCAAAACCTGTTACTATTATCTGCAGTAAACTCCAGACAGATATTCACTTCATCACCCTATTGAATTGTGCATTATTGAAAGATAAATAGTTACCTCTGCATGGGTATATACAACAGACTATGGTTTCTACGTCGATTTCGCTTAAAACGATCTGCGTCTGTGCAGCAAGGACTTTAGATGGATTCATTTGTATTCAATTTCGAGCGCCCTTGTGCGGAATAAATTGGATTCTATTTTATAGTCTACGAAACTAAGAACTTATGAAACCTGACTAAGACGATTAGGGTCTGAGGACGGTATTGAGAACGCTCATGGATTTAATTCCACGATCTCTTCACACCAGTCTTCACTGAGGTTACGGAAAGATTTATTATTTGTAGAATAGGAAGGAAAAGGATTTTATGTCACACCAAATTGCATAGTACCAGCTCAGGAATGATTGTGAGAGAGACCGACAGAGAAAGAGACATACAGTGAGAGAGAGAGAGAGAGAGAGAGAGAGAGAGAGAGAGAGAGAGAGAGAGAGAGAGAGAGAGAGAGAGAGAGAGAGAGAGAGAGAGAGAGAGAGAGAGCAGGCATTTCATCTTTGGGATTCCTATGAAACTATCAGCTACCAATGATGAATGTATAGACAAGAGGGAAAAATTTTCTCAGTACTTGCTTCAATCAGCTGTTACATATTTTTAAAACTTAGATCTAAGAGATCATATTGAAAGAACTAGTAGCATTAGAAAGCATTAGACAAATGCTAGCATATCAATGAATTTATATAAATTATGTAACATTCCAGTTCTTTATATTTACTTAGGGACTTGAATTAAGCAGTTTTCATCTTCTTGTATTTGCTTGATGTTGCATCTGAAATTGTGCATTTTCCATCATTTCGATGTGACATTCCATTAATAGCATTTTAGATTACAAAGCTGCCTTTTGGAAACTGTTAATCGTTACAGCCTTACAAACTTAGAATAACCAATTATGTCTAGAATTCATAATAAACTCTCCGTTTCACTAATATATTTCAATTAAAAAACAAATGCCCTCTTTTACTACCAAACTGATATCGGAAATCACCCACGTTATTCATCAATAAATGCACGTCATCTTACATGTTATTCATTCTTTTTTGCTAACTTAATATAAAGCAATAATCGTGAGATAAGGTCTTCAAACACTAACTAGTGTTATGTTGTTCTTAATAAGAACCTCTTTATATGGCAATAGTCGTGATATATGGTCGGCAGACACCCACTAGTGTTATGTTGTATTTAGTAAAGGCTCCTTTACATTTGTGACCTCTGCAAGTGTCTTTGTATTACGTATTCATTACACATAAACTAAGCTTCTCTCACAGTTTGATATCCTAGGTATAAACATCTGAGTAAAGCAATAAATTAGTTGGTATGGATATTAAAGCCCACAGCCTTTACATGGACCGAACGAACAATCTTTAAATTGCAAAGACAAAAGGCTTATTGATTAATAAATCAACTTTGTAAAGATCAATGTTGTATTATCTGCATAAACTCTACTTGGAATGTTTTAATATTGTGAAATATGTTGTGAGACAATTATCTTTAAGGTTGAAAAAAAGTGCGAGGCTGTGTTTCATTAAATATCAAATTGCATTCGATTTGACATTACCCGCGTTTGACTTTAGAAATTATGTGAAGCAAGGACCATTGTTTGAAGTCATTCTGTCCATAAACTTCCCAAAGTGGATTTATAATCTAAAGATAGAGTTACTTTGTGGATCTTAAAATTCATTTTCTTATTCAATTGGGCATTACAGCACGGGTGTTTGACATTAATTACATCGCATACAGTGCAAAAATATATCTTTTCTATAGAAATTTTGTATACATCTGTCAGAAATGACAGACATTTAAATTTAATATTATATATTTTGATGATGCTAGACTGGAGATCATAACAAACACATTGTTCAAATATAACTAATACTGTGTGCATAATCGTTTCTTTTCTTTCTAAAAAGTTATTTAATTTAATTTGTTACGTATATCGTAGTATTCCTCGAAATAAATAGTTTAGTTATAAAAAATGAAAAAACCCCAATGATAATGAAAAACTATATGACCGCACATTTGCAACTACCTGACTAATTTGTAAGTCCAGTAACCGCACCAATGATGTGCTTTGTGATAGTATATTAATACATCTTTGTAATTTAGTTGTGTATTCAACACACTAAATGTATTTTATATTCTTCGCCAATTTCATAATGTGTATCTTTGTTTGTAGGTTATATAAAAGTATATATTTCAGAATTTGCAATTTCTTTTTAAGAGCAATCTAATTGTGCAACTGTTTTATTAACACTGTATTTTGCCAATATTTTTCATAACATCAGGCACATGAAAAACATTGTATTCATAATATTACAGATTTGTATTAATACCTTGTATCCCGTACTTATTTCAACACGAATTAAATCATTATGGACCTTTACTGACAATATCAATTGTAGTTAACAACTTCTAATATTATGGGTAAAGGTCAAGCACATCATATAACAAAGGCAAAATTTTAACAATCGATCATAATTTTTCAAACAAATGCTTCAAACCACAATAACTATTCTTTACACAAATCAACATTATTTTTTGTAACAATAATCAACCACTGTATCACCCAAAAGAGAAAACTGGATATCTGCTTGTTAAAGCATAAAATTGAACCCATATTTGAAAGCTTCTGTTCTCGCGTTTCTGCGTATAATTAAACCCTTACTCGAAGGCATCAAAGATGGCAATATAATGTCATTACCAGACAAAGAATTGCATTCTTTAGTACCACATATAGCCATACTATAGAAATTGCCTGACAAATGAAACAAAAATAAAATTAGATCAAGACTAAACGCAAAGGAACATATAGTTTTACTATATATAGGTAAGGCAAATACAATATTACTTATTAGTGTTTCCAATCATGTTTTAATGACGCCTAAATGATAATCATATTTCTGATTATGTTATCCCTTCGATCTCCTCATTCACGATCAATAAAAGCAGTCTAGGCAACGTTTACATAAATCAACTTTACTAAGTTATTATCAGCTTGCAATATCCACTGTCAGCATAAAAGGGCATTCAAAAATAAGTTTAGAAAAAGCAGTATTGAAAACAAAATATTTCCATCTAAGATCGGGCATATAATAAATACATCAATAACGAAAAGGAAATTAGTTCTGTTTTAATAGAAAAGAAGCGGTCCTATAAAGAGTTCCTAAAACAAGAGATTAATAGCGTATTTCTTTTTTATAAAACATAGTCTACAAAATCTGTTCCCTTCTAGAAGCCAGATTTTACTGGGTGAAAGTCATATGCGTTGAGCAAATTTGCTTTGACAGTATATCCGTTATTATGAGTACTGTTCTGGCTAAATATTACACATGATGCATCCATGCAAAGTATTCAGATCCGGCATTTGACTCCTATACGCTTTCACACGTACAGCACAAAGTTAACCTAGTCATTAATATGGAAAGATTAAATGTTATAAATATTATTCTTTGTAGACCAGTACAAGGCAAGAATAAAAGAAGAGACGGGCTTCACAAAATGCTTACTTAACGTACATAATACGTAAAATATAGTGACCTACATTTGTTATTACGGTATATTACAATCAGAGATGCATCCAATTCTCAAGTTTCGTGATTTCAGCACCACCAAATAAATGACCATTAGACACACAAGCACCACAAAGTGACAGAAACAATAATGAATTTTTTAAAAAAGTTTGTAGTACAGTTATGATTAAGTTTCTGCTTTCTTAGTAAAATAATATGTATGTATGTATGTATGTATGTATGTATGTATGTATGTATGTATGTATGTATGTATGTATGTATGTATGTATGTATGTATGTATGTATGTATGTATGTATGTATGTATGTATGTATGTGTGTATGTGTGTGTGTATGTATGTGTGTGTATGTATGTATGTATGTATGTATGTATGTATGTATGTATGTATGTATGTATGTATGTATGTATGTATGTATGTATGTATGTATGTATGTATGCGTGCACAGGTGGTTACAAGGACAATGAAAATTTAACATAGTCCAAGTGAGACAGTATGGCACCATGGTAGATTCAATATACGTCCGCCATGTTTAGTATTTTTTGAGACAATGCGTAATGTAACTTCAAATGTTCACAGTTTTACAGTGATTGCTTATAGGGACAATGATATTTAATATTAGGCCGTCATATGTAGGATTTATTAGGACAAGGAAATGTATTTCAAAAGGTCCATAGGTTTAACAGATGTTTTCACCAACACTCTACCACGTAATGTTCATTATCTCTGTATTTAGTATCTTTTACAGCAATTTTAATATCGAACAGGATGTTTAATGTGAGGGACACACAGTTAATTACTATCATGCAGCCAGTTATTTAATTATTCAGTCAGGTAGGTGTCATTCTGTCAGTTATCTACACATTCAGTAAGTTGTCTACTTATTCAGCTGGTTATATGCTCATTCAGTCAGCAATCTACTATCCAAAACCAAGGAATCTACTATCCAACACACCTTATCATCCATAATCCCACCTTTACAGTGCAACTATCTTTCAAATCTGAATATTTACTATCCAACACACCTTTTGAAGTGACCAATATCCCACATTTAATATCGAACACACGTTGGAGTGACTAATATCCCATATTTAATATTAAACACATCAATTGGAGTAGACAACATCCACTAGTCTACTGATTGCAAATAGAAGAATTATAAAAGAGGATTATAATTTTTGTTGTTTTGGAAAGTAACGTTAATTAATAAAATAAGCTTTATTTGTTTTAATGTGACTTTGTTGTACCACGAACGAAACAAGAATTTTATTAAAATTTGAATTTGTTTCAGTTTGAAAAAACCCAACATTAACTTTACTTTAATAACTTGTTGCAAGGGATCTCAAGTGGCCACTGGACAATGTTGCTAAGTCACATATGCACTATCATGGATTCCTTACAAGCAATCGAACAAATGCTTAATATATCAATTTTGGAGCTTACTTGATCTCCATATTCTCTCAGAATGGGGTGTCTCGGAGTGATCCAGGTCAATTGGAAGTGCTTCTGGGTTCGTTCATCAACAATCTCCTCACCACTATTCTCAAATACACTGACGAATTCCTTGATATAGCGAGATACTGTCAACTATAAAAGTGTGATCAAGCTTGTGCAAAAGCTACAGTCACTATGTTGTTGCTCAAGTTTGTTTCTTGTTCGGAAAGAAGCAGCAAGTTTAGACCCACCATCGACCATAATCGTGTCAAACTGCTCATAAATATTTGGTGTTGTAAAATATGTTCAGATAGAATTGCGTTAAACAACTCAGACTGCATATATATATATATATATATATATATATATATATATATATATATATATATATATATATATATATATATATATATATATATATATATATATATATATATATATATATTTAAAGAAACTGCTTGTTCCCATCAAATTGTAAAGAAACACAGTTTTAGACCAATTATATATTTAGGTCAGGACCAGATTAATAAAAATTGCGAATTTGAAATGCGATTGTAAACAATAAATCTTCAAAAACGTGTAACTCTATAAACACTTTATAAATCTTTAGATGTGTTTTGCAAATAATTATTATGTCAGGAACATTTTGAAAGCACTGAATACAGAAAGACGCGTCTTATAAATAATGGTGCAACATATGACTTGGATGAATCATATGACTGATACTTGATATTTACTTTGTAGTTAATTGTACACTATTCTTTCATTGACTCCTTGATTGAGATATAGTTCAATTTTACTCTGCATTGTAATTTAGTTAATTTATGCTACAAAAATCTATATCTTGGTTATAACGTCAGATGCTATAGGAACATAACCTCAGAGGAGTTACTTATGCGTTTTAATACACACTCACACTTTAGCCTACACTTCATTCTATTGCAAGCTTATATCATAAAATGGAGATATCGAAGTCAGCGATAACCATAAATTGCGTGCGTTCCCTTCTGGATGATTTTATAATCGCAAAAGACTATTCTTATGTAGCTTGACAGCATTTCAGCTATGATATAATTCATTACAATTGAATAAATACCAAGTCTGTTACTATTTATTACCTTTTCTTTTACAAAGCATTGAAGTAATGCACTATTAGAGTATCAAATAATGTGATTATTCAAACAATATAAATGTTTCTAGGAATTTTTAAAATGTTTCTATCATTCAGGTTGTATTCACATATAACGCTTGCTTTAACAGATAGATCTACTTATAAAATAAACATATATTGATCAGGACATCAATGTACGCTTGTTTGTGCGAAATCTAGGTCTGAATTCCGAGCGACATGTATAGACTTCAAATACTGGTTTTCATAATTTGCTTATGAGTTCTGTTAAATTACACTTTATACTATGGGTCAACATGTGTTTTACTTTTCTACACACATTATATAAACGCATGTTATGTTTCGTTTTTAAAATGTTTTCCTCCTGATAAAACAACAGCGAAATTCCAAATTAGAACTCGGCTATAATGTATTTGTCTACAATCCAAATTACATTTTCCATCATTTCTTCACACAGTTATCTGACTTACTTATTTTTGTCGTTCCTGCTTTACTTTGCTTGTTATTTTAGACGCAAAGTTTAAGGCTGCGCCATATTTAACAAAATTTGGTTTCATGTAAGTAAGAAAAATTGAGTATATCGTGTATATTTCCTTTCTGGATAAGTCTTGCTGAGAGATATTCATAGAAGGAAATTATATCAAACTCTAAAATTTAAACATATTTTAAAACTTTAAGCATTTTTCACGAGTATTTTTTATGTTACACCCGTTTACATTATTTACTTCTCTTATGGAATTCAATTCGATTCCAGAGTTGATATTAAATTGATAATATTGTGAATACCACTTCGCTCAAATTTTAAATTATATAAATGGTTTCTTTGGTATTTAATTATGAAGGCGTCCTCGGGATAGATTATTCTTTACAATATAATGCTCTTTCCACGCAAAGATGCCTTCAGAATTTAATGTAATAGGAAGCAACCAATTAAACTATTTGAAATTTTATTTCCATGTTCCAATGCAATAAATGAAAGCATCGTGTCATATGGCTTGTCATTTAAAAACTCAATATGCTTCCACAGGATAATGCATTACAGTATTCAGTAGAAAATGTCAGTAACAGTGCGACCGTCTGATGCCCTGGTGTGACAGGCAATATGATATAGCAGAGATAGCAATGGGTATTCTTAAATCGGTGAAATGCTCTGTCTCTTTTTGATGGAAAAGGAGACCATTCAATCTCGCGGATATTTTAAACGTCATAGATGTCGCACGTCCCGTATTAGAGCGATCAGCTTTGAATGCATACTATTCAGATTCAGTAGTAATTTGAATGAACGCAGCCGACTTTCTGGTGGTACATATTCTGAACTATATTGCATTTAAGGCATGAGGGTGGAATGGCAAAAATATCAATATTCGGTATACATACGCATTTAATATTATATGACTGATTCTTTCATAAGGATGTTCAATCCGTATTTTTGCATCTCCCTTCGATATCAGATATATCATGGTCACTCGCTGAAGTTTGCCTGTTGATATTGCTTGCACCGCCTGCAATTTATTTGTATAAATTCCAATTTGCTTTCCGTTCACATTGCATTATAAAAACATTTGGAATCATGAAAATTAGATTTTATGTAATAAATCCAAAACTAATTTGCTTTATATTCTTGTTACATTCCAGACTGAAAGGGAAAAAACTTTGATATGGCATGTGCATACATTTTGGCCTGTCTACCACAATGCATCCATACGCCATATGAAACTAATTCGTTCCTTCGATTCGGTACAAACGGATATATAGTTTGAATGTATAGAACAAATAGGAGATTGCCAGAATTGATAATTGATGTAATTTATCAGCTTGAAAAATTTTCTTGTGGAATAATATAATGGTTTTGCTGTTATTATTTTTATTGTCCTTATTTCTGGTTTTATTTTTCTTTATATAACCCAATTTCATAATAAATCACTTTACTCATTTCCCATGGATGTCATTCAATTATATTGTACATTTTAAATTAAGAATGAGTTTCTTTTATTTGGTTGCTTACATATGCTCAGTAAACTACTACTGAGACGAATGTAGGCCAGCGATATCGCGGAAGGAGACGAAAATCATTTAGGTTCTTTCACGAAATGAATTCTGTCTAGATGAATAAAATCATGACATAGTGATTTAATTGATTTATAAGAACAATTGAGAAAGGAAAATATGCCGAAATAGTTTTAATTGGTATTGTCTTGGTCACCTTATATAAGCAAAGGTATACTTCGTTACCGATTTTGTTCAGTAAAGCATTGCCTCGTCAGTTTGATTGATACAGATCCTTTAAAATAATCAGTCACGCTTGTTATCTACTGCCACTGAGACGAAAAATAAGAAATGAAGAAAGTTTGCTTTAAGTTTGGGCAATTTCCTAACACAGTAAATATTTTTTGTATGAAGTTCATATTACAAAGGTGAAGAACCATCAGAGAAATCGAAATTAGTTACACCCATGTTAAATTCGTAAATATTGTAAACAATGGACAATAAGTTATAAGAGCTGTCATATTGTTGGTATATTTCCTCCGGGTTTGACTTTTACAAGAACACGATTATGTAGAAAAACAAACATATGCCTGAGAAACCTCAGAACATCTGACACGAATTTAGTTTTCAACATTGAATCATGATAATATTTGGAAACAAAATATATTATATCAAGACACATACAACGATCAAGAGAAATAAAAAGCAAGCGGAATTAACAGGTGTTGAAAAATAAGTGAATAAATGCGAACAGAAAGACAGAGTTCTTTGATAGCTATGTTAGGGATAAATATCATATATAAGTTGTCTAAGGATCAGATTTGTCTTGGTGTTTTATTGGACAGTTAAAAACGTAATTAATTTAGTTCATAGGCAAATAGAGTCAAGCGCCTTGCACAATGATGCATCAGGGTTGCCAGCTAGGGCTGATCGAATAGTAGGATTCGAAGCCGCACCCTTTTAGTCATAAGTTAGGTACCCTAACCGCAGAGTCCCCATGGTTTCAGCCATCATTAGTCGATTTTGTTACATGCTGTTGAATATTAGACCTATTCTACATATGGACGTATGTAGAAAATGAAAGTATGAAGGATTTGTGTCAACAGTCGTTACTGGACACTAGACGTTACATAACACTAGTCGTTGCTGGACGCTAGTCGTTACTGCATTACTAGTCGTTACCGGACACAAGTCTGCGTCATTTAAAAATGTGCTTGAGCGATTTATAACTTCCAAATATTCTACTCATTTAATTTGATTAATTCATAATATTTTGTTAAAAGACCTTAATAAAATTTCAGGCAACGTGAAATACATCAATTCACACGTTACCTAAGTGTAAAGCACAAGACTAAACTGCACTGTACAGTTTCATTGCATCTGTTGGTCCATTGGTTTATTCCCTAGCAAAAGCAACCACTAAGCTAATGTGCATGATATATATTGGTTTGCTGTGATACGTTTCATTCCGAAAATCCGTCCTGTGGTAACCGTTTAAGCCTAAAATAAATTACTTTCTTTAGATTTATGTTATTAGTTTTAATGCGTCATATTAGATGCAGCGAAAGGATAATTACAAAGTGTTTTGTTCTATGTTTCACTTGATAGATATACATATATAAATAAATAAATAAAAATGTTACGTATTTGAAGATTTTATTTCTTATTTTTTATCTATTTTACAGATTTTTTGTTTATTTATAAATGTGGTGACCAATTCTTGAACAGAAAATAAAACGGTTCTTACATTACCTGACAAACAAAGTTTTAAGATGTACGGAACTATGTTCCGTAATTATGGAGTTGAATTTGATTGATACATTCTATGAAAAGACATTAGACTGGCTATTCTCTAATTTGGTTTTATGTTCGCAATTTTACTCAGCCCTTAACGTCTGTTTAACACAATTGCTACACTGAAATTGTATACATTTAAGCTACCCAATATGGTCAGACCTATAGTCGGTTTATAGTTTCTCGTCCACAGCAGATACAATTGTTGGATTGCTACTGTATACAAAATCTAATATGGTTTTGCTATACGCAGTATTAATCCGAAATTCGCCATGAGGTATTCATTATAGCCTGGAATAACTTGTTTACTATTGATTTTCTTGTTTTTATGCTTCTCTTAGACTGCAAGGTATAAAGCATGCTTTTAGGAAGTATTAGAAATTGACAAGATAATGAGATTTTTTTATGATCATTTCGTTTAGCGTTCATTATGTTAACCTAGCTAAACCGGTTTAGGAAAGGATCATAAACTGACTGCATTCAACAGCTCACTCACTGACTCTCGATAAATTAATTATTAGTATGTCTGATTTATTTTATCCAGTCATCAAAGAAGAAAACATTTTGCAACATACCAAGTTTAAAGTCAAAATACTTTGGTACATGTCTGATTACCCATTGTGTACGGAATACGATTGTTTTGAAAAAAAAAACACACCCTGAGGCGTAGGTGAAGGTGCATGCATTCTGTACACCACGAAAATTTCTCTGTAATGAATTTAGTTTATCATAAACGTCGCATAAAATATTTCTTGAAATCCTAAAACATAATAATCTCTTATATGCTAATGTTGCTTATCAGCAGACGGATATCATTGTAGTTACTTCCCTTGGACTGACACAACAAGTCTTGTTTTGAGTACTTTGCAGATTAACAATATTTTCCTGCACATGATGGCAGCCAGTATATTTGGTAGAAAAAGAACCATGGAACATCCCATGAAAAACCACCAACCCACATGAATCATCTGTAATTTTCAAATAAGTAAGACTTATGTGTTAAATTAAGGAGTAAAAGAGACCCCAGGTCAAACATACATAGTTCTAGAAAGATCGTAGATATAATTAGAAAGTTCGTCCTTAGAATCACAATAAAACATATAATAATAATAATAATAATAATAATAATAATAATAATAATAATAATAATAATAATAATAATAATGAGGACTTTTTATAGCGCCCAATCTAATATGACAAGCGTTAACGCTTTAGAACATTATACAAAACTAAGAACAGAAACAATTATATAGAATAATATGAGTACATAAAAATAAACACTGTGAAATAGGAAAACATAAACATGCTGAAAATATCTAGGTAGGAAATATTATTAGGTCTTTAAGTTTGTTTTTACAGTCGAAATAGATACGTTTTGAGAGCTTTCTTGAATGAGATCACTGTGTCTTTGTTTTGAAGTACAGTGGGCAATTCCACGTTGCTGTGTCTTTGCATGAAAAAGAAAGTTGTCCATATGACTTCGTTTCTTTAGTGCGAATGATCAGTATACGATTGTCAGAAGAGGAGGGTAAGTATCTTGCTGGTTTGTACACGTGGATAGTTATTTTGGATTGGAGCCTATGAGTGAAGCGTAGGACAGAAAACAAATGCTGTGTTTGATTCAAGATCCAATATATAGCCTGTTCAGGGTACAAAGCAGAGGAAGGTGTGCTCTAATTGTGGTGCTCTAAGGATGAGCCGAGCAGCTGTGTTTTAAACTTTATGGCGTAGATATTGAGACGAACCAGACAGAATTGAGTTGCAATAGTCTAATCTTGAACGAATTAAGTCACACACAATCGTTCATCACGTAGTACAGCTAACCATGCAATTTCCTTGACTCGGCTTAAGATAATTATTTAACAAATTTTTCACTAATTTCGAACAAGGTCAGCCAAAACAAAAACTACTCCAAAAACTAACAATGTGATAGGAGTCAATGCTCTTAAAATTAGTAACAGAAAATAGTTAAATACGACAAGCTTTGTAAAATTTAACACACACACACACAAACACACACACACACACACACACACATATATATATATATATATATATATATATATATATATATATATATATATATATATATATATATATATCCATAGAGTACAAAGTGATAATGAGCAAAAACGACATACAGTATTGCGAAATAAATCTCAAATTAATCAAAGAATTACAGACACATGTCGTTGCAATTGAAAGTCCGGAATAAAATTCAGTAAATGTTCAGAAAAAAATCCCAAAATGAAAGTCGATGACTTGTCTGTGGTAGTTATTAAAGTAGTAATGTGTCAACAGTCTTTTGTTGAATCACATAAATATAATTCCAGTAAACGTCTCTATCGAAGACTTTTGTAAGAGCATTTTTGTGTTTCCAGATAAAATAATCAATTTAATTAAATAATTTAAACACAAATATTTTTAATCCCAAAAGTATATGTCACAATTTGAAAGTGCTACATAATAAAGCACGAATGATTATGTCCTCACAATTACAAGCTTATATAGTTCTCTAGCTGACTCCAGGTCACAATTATCGTTGTCTACAAAATAAAACAAATGGAAAATAACCGTATAAAATGATCATTTTCTTTACAAAATCAAAACCATAACCTGTAACATTCACTTAGGAAAGTCCAAAACCCTGACCTAAATAACCATATTTACTTCTTCTATTAATAATAATTCTGATAATATGCTCATAAACATGGAGAATAAAGGAGCTATGCATTAGTTTTGTTTTACATTGAATAAGAAAGTCAACTTAGTTCAAGCAAAAATGAACAACATTTTGGACAATGTCTAGTAAAACATACAATGTTACACTAGAGTAGTTGATACTGAAATAAAACATTTTTATACACTAACAAGCAATCAATTAAATTAGATATGCATAACAAATACAACTTCAATATACGTAACAAGACTTTCGCCAACATAGGGTTGTTGAATATACAAATAGATTTAGACTAAGAATATGAACCCTATTTTCGTCTTGACATTTCTATATCCTGTCATCCGTAGTAGACATTTGATGTTATTAAGCATACTATTCAATCTAGAGCAAATCAAAGTATCTTCGACGCATGAAGAACAGTCAGTTCATGGACAAAGTAAGTACCTTTTCCGTTAAATTTGATGTTAAATAGTGTGACTGCACAATGTATGCCATGTGGTAAACCCATTCCTGAGGATATCTTGCAGATGAAATCGCTTAAGGTTTTAGTGTTTCCTTTTTAGTCCATGATAGGCTATACGTGATGGCAAATCGATCTGGCGAAGACCCCCCTCCGTAAAACACCAGTAGAAGCTACTGAAGCTACTGGCATGGTTTCTCACATATACCCATTGTTGGAGCTAAGACTCGATTCCTTAGGAACAGAAGTGGGATTTTTGTGATCAGGTAAGGTGAGCACATATGACTAATCGCCCACTCATTTTCCTGGGAAGGTATTGGTATTGTAATTCCCGAACATCCTTGATCTTATTTGCAATAAGAACGTTTGATCCACTACATTCTCAGAAAGACCCAACATTTCTAACCCGCATTGTTAATTTTTCCATCTCTCTCTCTCTCACTCCTTGTTTGTAAGTAGCTCTAATTAAATATACGTAAAATCGTCACAACACAGATTTAATCATTGCGATAAGTCAAATAAACTCGATTGATTGCAGATGGTTAGATGTCAGTACGATTATATCCTGTGTCAAATTCACTTAGGTATCTCTCGTATCACTTACAACTGTGTTTTGAAATAAAGATTCTATTTTCTTCCCTCTCTCTTATATATTTTTTCTGCCCCAAAGCGAACCATGTCCGCTAACCTATCCAACAGAACGAAATGTATTTCTAACTTATCAATAAGATGGTCAATATCAAATTGATTGGCTGGAGTTCCTGGAGAGAGATATCCTATGTAAAGTGTACTAGTTAGTGTTAGTGTTTGGAGACACAATCGATAATACCCCGCAAAGTAGTATCGAGATTAATATGGCAGTGCATCCTGTTTGGCATTCTGCGAGTTCTGTTATTTATGATGATACAAATTTCTCAAGCGAAATTATTACTTTTTCTTTAAATGTATCTTGCAGATTGTAAGTTAGTAAAATTAGCTCTATTGTTCTAGGTTAAAAAATGCCCTGAAGAGATGACCAATTACACAAGGAAAAGGGGTGATATTCAAGAATCTGCGTTTCAGCGATATAGTCAAAGTGACTCAGTCGAATTTCAGGATGTACTTGTTGCCTTTACGGGGAATGGTGGTTTATTTAACTTGGATTTTAACAACTAGGATTCACTAACGTACTGATAGCTTGTTTATAGTTTGGTTCTCATCATTTTTATTCAATAATTTGTACTCTTGATAAATTTCCATGGCTCCTAACAGACTTCTCTTCATATTCACATACTGATTTATTCCTGTGTCTTTTAAGATCAGGTTTCACTGATTAATTGTGAACGTGAATCCATTTTTATACGTAGATATACCGTGTCTCGTCGAAATGTTGAATCGATCCTGATTGTATATATTAGTACTAAAGAAATGACAATTTTCTTTAACTTGCAATCACTTTATGAGTGATATGAAACCGTTTGCTTTACATGATTAAGCACTATCGACTTTCAAAAGCTTTACTTTATTAGCAGTAAATTAAATTAATAAAATAACAAGACATTGCAGACTCTAGAGTATTCGATATTTGTCTCGAACATCAAACTCTGTCTTATTCTGATTGACATTGCTTGTACATATGTTAGTTTCTTTTTATGCGGTGCTATTCGCCATAAATAGATCTTGTGTTGTGGGAAACAATATGATTCATGCACTTGTGATAGCCTTATCGTGTTAGAAAAGAATAAAAACGCTGAACCTCATATGCATATGTACAAAATGGTCACTATTTTACTATCGATTGTGATCAGAGATCTCTAGCAAAGGTAAGGAAAATATTAGTGGTGCGTTAAAATTACCCATTGAAAATAAATTAGGATATACTTGCTCTCCTTGAGAAGGAACTACAATAGGCCACATATGTTTACACACTGCATTAGTCGTTACTGCACGGTGAGAAAGTCTTCAGAGCTGAACTTTAAAGATAACGGGAAGAACTTGTCATTAACTGCATGTTGAAAGACCATTGCTGTTATCTGTGTCCATTTGTTCACAAATGCCAATTCGCGAAAATTTTTATGGTATAGTGTATCGATTTCTTCCATCAGAAAGCTTGTCTTTGTTCATTAAAGCTATGCAGCGTATTCTTGTGCTTAATTACGTGTGTCTTGGTATATCCGCGCTAATCTAGCCACGTTTAGGATATTTGTGTTCAAGCTTTCTGCTTTCTACATTGATTTAATGAGTATTAAATCTATATTAATCTGCCCAGAAAAAAAGTTACTTTACAGTTGTTTTAGATTTTATTGTATAACACTAATAGGCATAATCTTAATCTCTCAAAAGAAGAACAATCAGCGATGTCTACCTTAAGTACAAGGTTGGTAACCTTTAGTGGAATTTTACCGTTAAAATCACTGGCTCGTGACATTTTAGATCCTAGTTTTCTCCAAGGTACAGAAACAAGGATATTTTGCCGCTCTCATTTTTATTCAGATCAGTAAATTTTATGATTTCTGGTCGTCGTAATCTATCATAGATAAAAACACTTTTTATATTATAGTGTAATTAATTCAAAAAAGTTCTTCACAAGGTAAAATAGTAAACCTTTGTAGTTTAGTCCAATGCAAAATTACTTTTTTAATTAAACCACCCTGCGTCCCCAAAATATTTAATGCCATGAACTCGTTACTAAGTCATTATAAGGAGAACTGTAACATATTTGACGTTGTCATTAATTAATTAGAGAGACTTCATAGATAAGACCATACTATGTGTCCTCAAAACATCGGATTTCGAAAATAAAAGTAAATTATATGTTAGATGTCTTGTCATGTGAAACTGCATTTGTTAGAACCACAATTTAGACTTGCAGAAAAGCTGATGTTTCCGACAAAACACAAACATTGACAAGTGTCACATATTAAAGCCAAAAGCTCAGGACCACGCAAATATTATATATTAGACCTAACACCTCAATCCCATGCAACTATTAGATATCAGCCCTAACATTTAAATCCCATGCAAGTATCACATATCAGACTTAACACTTCAATCTCCTGCAAATATTACATAACAGCCCTAACATTTGAATTCCATACTGGTATCTTATCATCATTAAATGTTTTTGTATACAAGTGTACCACAGCATTAATCATGTCGACACATGATATGTACATTATAAGACGAAACTAATCAGAACAGTAGAATTAAAAGAACACATATTTCATAATCTAAATGTAGTTTTCGTAGATACATGAATTTCAGAGCTTAAATAAAGTAGAAGTGTGTTGCTTATCGTCATGTAATTGCGAAACCAAATGCATTCTGGCTTCATTAATCGTGACTTTTATGATATATTTGTGTTGTTTTTTCAAGTTTCTTCATGGAATGTTTATATGTCTTCTTTGCAAATTAATTTTATTTCAACTACATCTAGTTTAATATGTAATTTATGATTACAATCCATATTGGTAATAAAATACTAAATTTTGCAATATATTTATCAAAACAAACATATGATGCATAAACCATACATAACGTTAATTTTTATTCGTTCATATCTTCATTTCAAAGAAAGGAGTCAGTGATATTTATAATGCAGTGAACCTATGACGTTAAAAAATTCATTATATGGTCTTGCAAAATTTAGGCATTTATACAAGCTTTCCACATACCAATATATTGATAGTTATCAATCCAATCGATTTGTATTGTGTTCTTTTCTCGTTCTCTAATTAGCAAAACTTATCTCTTGTCTGTGGAATTTACACCGGAGAGTAACTAATAAATATAAAATTTTATAAAACAGTGTCACATCGAACAAAATGTCAAATATATACGAAAGATCCATCGGTATATTAAAAAAATATTCAGTAGCATAGGTTCGAAAATAATTTTGACATATTTTTCTTTCAAAAGATTGATTAAAGGTTTCCCTAATGCAAAATTTGCAACATGTCTCTAATGCTTTGTTAATGCATGGCTGACCAAGTGTATAGCATATTTTACAGGCTTCTTAAAAGTTAAATAAGACATTAATATATCGACTTTTTACTCTATGCTCAAAACTGTAGTTTGCATTGATTGAGATCACTGTGCATCGTACATATTTTTGTCACTATCTTTATTCACGTTGTCCTGTTCTCCAATACCTTGTAATTGCAAGAAACACTACTAACATTGCGCTATTTCTATCACGGCTTATAAATGTTTTATTGGGGGGTCGAAAAGACAGCAATTAGAGCACATGCTACTAATGATGGCTTACTTTTAGTCGCTGCTTATAAGTTGCGACTTGCTGCTCAATAGCCTGCAATTAGATGAAATATTATTTTTGTTGGTGCCTATTACTAGTGATAGCTCTATATCATTTGGTGCCTATTACTAGTGATAGCTCTATATCATTTGGTGCCTATTACTAGTGATAGCTCTATATCAATTGGCGCCTATTACTAGTGATAGCTCTATATCATTTGGTGCCTATTACTAGTGATAGCTCTCTATCAGTTGGTGCCTATTACTAGTGATAGCTCTATATCATTTGGTGCCTATTACTAGTGATAGCTCTATATCAGTTAGTGCCTATTACTAGTGATAGCTCTATATCAGTTGGTACCTATTACTAGTGATAGCTCTATATCAATTGGCGCCTATTACTAGTGATAGCTCTATATCAATTGGCGCCTATTACTAGTGATAGCTCTATATCAGTTGGCGCCTATTAGTAGTGATAGCTCTATATCAGTTGGCGCCTATTACTAGTGATAGCTATATATCAGTTGGCGCCTATTACTAGTGATAGCTCTATATCAGTTGGTACCTATTACTAGTGATAGCTCTATATCAGTTGTTTCCTATTTATAAGCTATCAGCCTTCATTTAGTTCCTTGCAATTTCATGTAAAACAGCTGCTTATTTATAAGTGTCGACTGTCGTGCTGTACTATGCAGTTATGGACATAAAACAGCGATAGCGATAGCTCTGTGTTACTGCTTATGTACTTGTTGTCATCTGTCAGTTAACACAATTATAGCAACATCTGCTCCCCGTATACAAGCTGTCATCTTTTGAAGTGGTCGTTCGATACAATCACTGTCAGCTCTAAAGCTACCGTTCATCAATAACAAAAACAAAAACATTCAAGAAACGATATGAAATTTCATACATATAAGTGTAGATGTAGCAAACAGTTACCCAAACGTGCTTATAATATTTTAAAATCAAATTGAATTCAGGTTTATGTAACCGTCATTTCAATGCGATTCAAGTGAAGCTGGTGTGGTAATGATTCGTGTCTTATTGAGAAATTGCTTTTGAAAAGAATTTTAAATCATAACGTTTCAAAATAACAAATGATGTACAATTCTATATCGTTTTATACACTTTTGGTTCTCTTCGTAGAATGTGGCCTGCTTTGCGTCAAGAATGTTCAGTCGATATAAACATCATTCAGTTTTCGTCATTTCGTGAGCTTTCAGAGTTTAATTTTAAACAGCATGCAAAGAATATTTACAAAGGACTTACTTAATAGGAACTTGTAGATAGTTTCATAATCCACAATCTACATCTGTGCAATATTGACGTTTTTGTTTGGATGAGGAGGCAGTATAGCAATTGTAATTATTGTCAAGAAGACAAAAGTCTATTACAAATTTGATTTTTGTTATTTACGACTCATGCTAATGTTATATGGTCAAGAGGAGGCATATCGACAATGAAATTCTGACTTTGTAGTGATTAGTCATTTTTTTCGGGCGACGTTTCAACCAGAATGCGTGACAATCCCTGTCAGAATACATTTCCACTGGTCAAATGTCTGTTCAGTGGTAACAACGCGTTTAACTTAGTTTACTTAGAGATCGACTTAATTACTAATGTCATGTTACCCGACTTCACCTTCACAATTCTTGTGTATCGATAACTGAACACCGTGTGTAATAATGAGTATTTAATGTTTTTGGCGGGGAAGATAAGAATGTCTCAGAAACACAATCTCCAGCATTCCAAAAGCTTTAAGCACACATTCCTGCATTTTTTTTTACAAAACATCGTATTGCAACAGTTATACTAGTCGATTACATTCAAAATATTTTAAACTAAAACTGTAATAAATACATGCTGATTCCAAAGACATTCTAAGCCAACTCTAACACCCCCTGAAAAGTATCCGAGATATAATATCAAATTTCACTTCTCATTTGCAGAATTACATGAAATTATGTTTTTTTTTTAAGTTAATCATACAATCAGCCTTTTAAAATTAATTTGTTTCTATCTTGGACTTTCAACAGCTTTTACTGGTTCTATGTTTTTCATCCGTTTACTCGTTCGTTCAAGCAACACATGAAGTAATCATGACTATATTCCTTCAAACCACTACTTCAATAGCTCAAAGGAAATATTCCTAATAACAATTGTTCTTGTATATGACTTGCAATAGTGCAACAACTTACAATAGTTATTTAGTGACCACAATAACTATACACAACTATACTGATTTTTTATTTGTGTTAGCACTCATATATTATAAGTCCTTCTTTTGTATATCATAATGTTGTTACCAGTGACACTATCGAATGCTGAGCCAATGAATTTGAACAGATTTAAAGAGCAGCTGATTGTATAAATCGACATTGATCATGTTTTACACTAAGATGAAATAGGTCACTGCAACCTACATTGCTGTTAGCTATGTATTGATTAATCTATTGAATGTCTAACTAATACAACACGTTGCTTTTGACTCAAAATAATAGAAAATAAGAAATTAACCATGACAATAGTATTAATTGTTTAACTTTGTCTCTTCCGTTATAATGATGAAAACATCATCTAGGCTTTAATGACATTTTGTATTTCTATATACAAAGTACAGTCTTCATTGCCTTCTTTGTAACAATAAGAAGAGAAAGATTCGTGACTGCAGTGATCAACTCTCTGTAATGAAATATTTTTTAATTAAGAATATTGGCTAGCATTGCAGAAAATTTCACGGTTCAGTTGTCATTTTGTGAGAAGCATGCAAAGCCGCCGTTTATAAATCAATTTTGGAATCTGACAATGATACTATTTGATACAGAAACACGATGCACATAAATAATTGCCATCAAGTTGCCTTAGCTACGACAGTTCTGCAACCATGGTATCGTCCTTAAATTACGGATGACAAGCGTTCTTTAATTGAGAGTAGCTTATGGAAAAGGAAAACAAGCATTATTTGACTGAGATTGGCATTACACCCTATAAACTGTGAATGTGAACGTCATCCCCGGTCCTTGCATTAATATAAAATGATTCCCGAGAAAGTAATTTTATCTAGGTAGAAATAAACAATACAAGCTTGAAAACAATTAATGTACGTTGTGGTTTCTGGGTTTCAAAAAGCTACAAAACCACATGATATAATATGTATAAATAAATTGTGCTAAATTATAGAATGATAGCATTAATGATGTATATATAAATATGGTGTCACATAAAATGAAAATATATTTCTATCATCGTTTTGTCATTTCCTAAATGATTTTTAATAAGGTATTCTTAAATTAATTGCAAATATGTTCATTTGAAAACTGAGATTGCAAGTTTTGTTTTTAATTAAAATTAAGAATTTTATAATATGCTACCGTATACAGTGGGAAATATACACTAAGCAAAGACAAACATGAAAGAGCTAACTCAAAGCATTTAAATGTATTCACAGTTAATATAATGTATCATTATAATTTACATGACTTTGATATTGATCAAACATGGGTCTATATCCACTATTTATTTCAGTCCTATTTCGTGTGTCCCTAAATAGTACCATCATTCATATGTCCAATGACATCATGGCCTGACGATCAAACATTTGCGTTGGTTAAGAGAGAGAGAGAGAGAGAGAGAGAGAGAGAGAGAGAGAGAGAGAGAGAGAGAGAGAGAGAGAGAGACTTCCCAAAAAAACATTTATTATTGTCCATCCTTATGCTTCTTCATTGTTCGATTAGTGTGATTGAGAGATAATAATCGTGTGGGAGCGGGCGACATGTGGATAGTTTAAGATTAAATAATCTTGTTTTAGAACAATAATAATAGTTTTTGTAAACATAGGCAGAAAATAAAACATAGCTTTAAACAAACGGCAGTATTTGTATTAATCCTAGTCAAGAAAAGTACCTTACAGTCTCGATTAACGATTGCAAATTGGTGTCATTGGCATTGTAGATTCTGTACTAAGCTCCACATGGAATTTATACTCATAACCGTTATGAACACCCAAGTTCTTGTAGGCTATTTGGTTCAAGTTTCAGTCTCTGTTTATCTTTCACTTCAGATTTCCTCGTATGAGAGAAAGAGCGATAGATAGATAGATAGATAGATAGATAGATAGATAGATAGATAGATAGATAGATAGATAGATAGATAGATAGATAGATAGATAGATAGATAGATAGATAGATAGATAGATAGATAGATAGATAGATAGATAGATAGAGAGAGAGAGAGAGAGAGAGAGAGAGAGAGCAGTGATGTTTTCTATGAAACTATATTCCATGTTTAATTCAATGTAGAGAAGACGGATTATTAATATCTTTTCCTGCGTTACTATTGATTAATGAATCGAAATTCGTCATTGATATAGAGAGTAAAGAAACGATAGCCTACTGTGGAATAAGATCCTTTCTATCGACATAACATTATACATTTTAGTTTGCATGCATGCTCCATATTTGTCTCTGACTGAGGCTGCATGTTGGGTATGTAACTGTTTTTATGATGTTTGTAAGTTATAAATACGTTGTTAACTGATATGTAAGTTTAAGATCTTTTTAATATAGAAGTTTAGAAAGTTCTAGAAGAGAACCTATGACCAACATAATAGTTTCTGTAGTGTGGCTTAGATTTTATACTTGTTTCCTTTACTATTAGTCAATGGAATTATTTACTGTTGTCTTCAGATATAATTTGAGAGGAATAATTTACTAAAATTATTCGTTGGAGTTACAAAGTGCTCATTGATATTAACAACTACTAAGATGTTCAATGATCATTGGATTAGTTCATTAGTTTGTATTTTTGTGAACTTATTAAAAGACATTATGGATTACCTCATTGTGTCACATCAGGTCTTTCAAAACCATTGGAATTCATTCAGAATATTTTATGTTCTTGGACGTTTAATTGGACGTCTATAATTATTTGGAATTTATTGAACAACATTAAGTTTTTGATCTTTCATATTATCTGTTATAGGGAAACTAAATGGTTTTATATTTAACTGATTCTATTTCAGTCCTGTTGTATATTTTAAGATATAGGGTCATAACACTGTCATGGATGATTCGCATAGTCAAACTGCCAAAGCTCAATCCTAAACAGGGCTACTCCATGCTTTCGCGCTCCTAAACTTCTCATATGGTCATTCCAATGGTCCACATACTTTAACCAGTCAGGATAAATATTCTAGACAGGAATGCTTGTCTTTGTCTTGAACTGAAAATTAAAGAAACAGTTGGATGACTTGTATGCCGAAAGCAAATGATTTATATTCATTTATAGATATTCTGACTGGTTGTAGAAATATAGTAGGAAGTAAATATATATGAAACTAATATTTGTGGCTATACGAAACCTTATGTTGCCTTGAAGTAATCATTGTAACATGAGCTGTATTGCGTACTTTGGCTTTCTAACCCTGTTATATACTTCTCATTGACCGAATGGAACATACAATGTATTATGCTGTTTTCAGCTACCAAGACCAAGAACAGAGCTTCTAATGGACAAATTATGACTATATCATTAAACTAGTGATATCCGAGATCCGGAAGGTCTAACATGATTTTGAAAAAAACCGTCTTGTTATGAATAAATGAGTACACTTTACATGGGTTGATGTACAGCTCATTCTTGATTTATATATTCTCTGCAATATAGAAGATGCAGTATCTGCATATCTGCATATTTCCTAAGTTTAGAACTGACTAAAGTATGCAGATTATTTATGACTTCATTGAATTAGTCCTTTCATTAATTTACAGTAAAATTTGATAACAAGAGAAGAATTTCAATCCGATTTAATTTCGCGTAATTTTATTATTTTTGAATGATTTTAGACTATTCAGAGATTTCCAAATATGTGCATAGACAAACAGAATGATGGAAATTAAACGGATATAATTACTATGTTATTCGCGTTAATATACTAACATAATAATGTACAGTTATTCAATTTCTTTAATGAAGCATAATCACGTAATAAATGAGGCAATTGGTCAGCATTATTTGGTTAGTGTTAGGACTGATTGGCATAGCTTCAACATAAAGCTATTGGTTGGGATGTTACTATAAATTGCCACACTACAGACAACATGGTATTATGACTAAAACATTGTTAAAGATACATTAAAAATCTAAATCACACATACACACACACACACGTAGTAAATGACAGAATAACGTTGTGGTAAGGAAAGCTTAAGTACTGATATATGTATTTCAACATGGGTCTAATAACATCAGTACTTTGCATCCTTTGATAAACTTATCCTTAGACTTGTAAGCCTTTCCAATGGAATATATGGAATTCATTAAATAATTGCAATCTTTTACTAGCCAAGGCTCTATATTTTGGCAGCAAATTTGGACTATTAACTTTAATATAAAAACTTTTTTTCAAATCAAAATGATCGTTTCTTGGTATGATTTGTTTCCAACAGAGATTCGTAAGTGATAAAAATTTATGAGAGTAGGTTGCAAATATGGATAAAATTTATATCCTATTTGTCTGTCCCAACCGTTAAAGGTTGCAAAACTGTTATCTTTTTTTGTAATTCAAAGAGAGTTTGAATTGCAGTAAGAGATATACGAATAAATAAAAGAGACATTTTAGCTTTAGCCTATTAATTACTGCTTGAGGAAACATTCACCGCGAGAGAGAGAGAGAGAGAGAGAGAGAGAGAGAGAGAGAGAGAGAGAGAGAGAGAGAGAGAGAGAGAGAGAGAGAGAGAGAGAGAGAGAGAGAGAGAGAGAGAGAGAGATAATCAGTCTACAACCATAGGTTTCAGTTACTCTATTTTCACGTTGTATCGTCATCTTGGAGCTTCCTCAAACACAAAATACAATCAAGCAGCAGCAAAAAGGAAAACAAATGTCAACAAAAATGATGGCAGCATCGGAAGACAAATGCAAAATATTTTTTACTAGTGCAGAAAATAATTATATTTGCTTTCTTTCAGTATATCTCAATCTTTATTGTGTAGCGACCAAAGCAATAGATTTAATAAATTCACAAGTGGAAGAATTTCATTTATAACTGATAGCATATACAGCAAGAAGTGTTGTCTTTGGGCATTTCATTTAAGTCCACTTACGTGCTACATATATCTTGTATACAGATCCTCCTTAGATTTTCACATAATCTATTTCCATTCAAATTAATATAAATGGCATATGAACCGTGACAAAGAGAGAAAAAATATTGGTTTGCATCTCAGAGACGCTAATAAATAGTTATCCGCATTACGTTGTAAGAAAGTCCCGTATATCTGCTGTTTCATTAACTACTATATAGTGTACTCATGTTAAACTCTCACTGCATGCAAATACATGCACTACCGAAAATATTTATCAGAAGCCTTGTTTGCATTGAAAATCTAAACTAAACTAAGACCTAAATAAAAACACGATGTATACAATACTTAGTGGAATAAATGTATTGACATCGGGTTTATATAATTTGTTTTAATCGAGAAAGCTGTCAGTTTTTCTTTCTATTTTTAATCCCCCTCTCTCTCTCTCTCTCTCTCTCTCTCTCTCTCTCTCTCTCTCTCTCTCTCTCTCTCTCTCTCTCTCTCTCTCTCTCTCTCTCTCTCTCTCTCTTAATATCGTTGCAATATTTGTGTCATGTATTGAGAAAAGTAATTAAGTTGTTTTGGATTGAATCTTGACAGATTTACAAGAGTTGGTAGTTGAGGTATCTCGAATGTTTGAGAACAAATAGAATATTGCTCGATTTAAGCTGACAGTATGCTGCTAGATCCTTTGAAAAAAATCAAAATATTTCACAGTTTTTTAGGTTTTGGTGTACGTAAAAAAATCAAAGAGTAACATTCGTGGATACATAACATAACAAAACTGGAAGTATGTGCCTAAATCTATTATAAAACAGACAATGACATGAAGGTGTGATACATGACAAAACGTGTATGAACAGTTACACGTTCAGTTACATTTTTCAAAAAGATCTGAATAATTCATTTCGGTTTCATTGTTTTTCTTTATGACTTAGTAGGTTCAACGCTAGACTGCGGTTGGTTATTATACCCATATTGATATACGACCATTTTATCCAAGTGGCTTAATGCACGCTCATACAAAAATAGCAATGGATAGATTTCAGACTTTCCCAAATATTTTAAATATCAATAAAATGTTATGATTGTGCAATTTTCTCAGATTTTCACTTGAATGTCTGTTTCAAACAATGTTTTGCTGAATTTCTGTGGATGAACCACGTCCCTGCTAAATATATTAAAATCACCATTTAGTTTATAGAATGTAAAAAAAAATAATATAGCTACAATCATTGAGTCATGCATTCTGAATCAACTTTATTTTCAATAGGAACCAATTATAAGGGCCACACCAATGATGATGATGATGATTATGAGGATCATTTTATATATATATATATATATATATATATATATATATATATATATATATATATATATATATATATATATACATATACATATACATACACATATATACTCAAGCATCTTGACATTATATTTGCAAGTTTTAAATTTAGTATTTAGGTTTGACTTGCCAAAGAGATATATCTCCATGGAGGAAAGAGGCATTGCTAAAATCAAGTTCAAATGCGGACATCAAAATCGTCACAACCAACAATACCAATAGGAGATTTTCAAATGTTATTGCTGATTAGTAGCAAGGTGTTAATACTTATGCATATATTGAACACTCTTTCTAAAAGTGTCGACTAGAAGCTCTATTGTGTGAGGATAAAAGCACCGTTGGGTTGAACAACAACACATGACGCAATTTAATATTATCTTCATGTAGTCAATACCACGTATAGTAGATTCTACATGATAAAGAAGCGAAATTTCAGTAAGGCTTTCCCATCAGACATTTTGACTGGCAATTTGATAAAAGAGTAGAACCAAATTTGAAGAGGGCAGTAATCTTTTGGGGGAAACATTTCTTGTTACATATATGTAATTTAAAGACACAAAAGTCATTCGCGGACTTAATCTTGATTAATGTATTGGAAACTAACTTGTTGAAATGGCATTCAGAATAAAATTTGGACTATACACAAATCTCTATCAAGGTTTATACATTACAGATAGATGTAAAATAATAATAATAATAATAATAATAATAATAATAATAATAATAATAATAATAATAATAATAATAATAATAATAATAATAATAATATATACTACAAAAATTGAGTGGGAGGCTAGACACACTGGTATACTAAAACCATGTTATTAATTGACTACAACGAGACGATACAGACATTCTCATATTTAAAGATGGTATATTACTATAGACTCAAAGAAATCATTCTGCATTATCTCTTAACAGGAATGAATCAATATATTTTAAAAATCAAATTGACAGCTGATTATTTCCCAAACGGAGTGGATCTGAAACATTGTTTACTAGCATGCTCAACGATGTTCCTGTGGATATGATAGCAAGAGTTTTAATAATTACTAAACGTGTCAATAAATCATTTTTAATTATGCTTGCAATGACTATCAGGTAACGTAAAACGGTCCGCAGAAATTTTAATTTCAATACAGCAGATAAAAATTTGAAACAACCTCTAGTTTGTTAACAATACTTTGAAGCCGAATTTACGCAGTGACTTAGTTGTACTTTATGCTTGTTATTTCACTATTTGCAATACGCTCAGAACTGAGTTTTTCAAGGTAAGTCAATATATTTTTTCTTCTCTAAATTTGATTTGGGCTTTAAAAACCTATTTCATTAAAAATGAAGTACATGACTCTTTAAATGAGTTGCCATTAAAGCTTATAAAAGTCTTTCACTTTCAGAAAACTAAAATACTGTCTTAATGACATTTCAATAGGAACAGATGATTCGCACTTTTCACTTCGGAAACGCTTATTGGATACAGTTTCCAATAAACAAGTAAATCTTTTAAATTCAGTTTCGAAAAGGAAGGATTTTCCGATACTAGGGTAAGAAACAACAATGATTCCAGTGCACAATTGTATCGTACTGGTCATTCCATTATGATTGAACTATTATATAGTATAAAACATGTATCACTAGATTGATGAATGTTTTTATCTACGTTAAATACATTATCTGTGAATATATTCCGAAATGAAAATTTTTTATTCAATCCCGATTTTGTAAATTTGCTGAATAAAATCGAATCAATTAGATATCATCAATATTATTTCTACCTTTTTCATTGTAGGATTATTATTTAAATCAGGAACCAACAGATTACATGACAGATATTATCCATTCGACTTAATGATAATAGAATTTTGATACTCCTTTACACTCGACTTACCCAACATAATATTAATTGGGGATAAGCAAGCTGAATAGCTGTCAAATAGACGTTGAGTGTTCACAATGCTTTTCTTTGTTAATAGTAGGTTCATGTTTTATTGAATATAAATATTATAATTATCTCAGTAATAAAATTTGCATATAATTATATATATACACATATATATATATATATATATATATATATATATATATATATATATATATATATATATATATATATATATATATATATATATATATATATATATATATAATGTGTTCATACGCATGAGAAAAGGGGTGAAAGTTGTTGTCAGAAAGAAACTTAATGAAAACACGGGCTTCTGTATTATTAACGTGCTTGGTGAGGTTATACAATTACATGTGCATACACCAGACTACACTTTATCACATTGATAGAGTTGAAATGAAGATAGAGAACGAAAAAAGAGAATTCCTTAGGTCAGTCGTGCAAATATTACAAAGTAAAAATATAAGGGTATATAAATCAAACAAAGACAAACATTATCTTTTATGCTGGCTTCTTTCGTGACTTTGTATTGAAAATAAATGATATTAGTGACCTAAACATTGATGTATTTACAGCACAACATAACTATCTGGACACAGTAAAAGTGAGTAAATGTGC
This sequence comes from Potamilus streckersoni, assembly GCA_016746295.1. Classification (NCBI taxonomy): domain Eukaryota; kingdom Metazoa; phylum Mollusca; class Bivalvia; order Unionida; family Unionidae; genus Potamilus; species Potamilus streckersoni. The sequence goes on along the minus strand of JAEAOA010000594.1, from coordinate 311,664 downwards.
TAAGAACTTGAATAATGAGACATAGCCTATATTACATAAATATTTTGAAGTTGCAACCACCATGAACATACAGCAAATATAGATTTCTGCATTTCTGGCAGCCGAAAAAGGTGGTGGGGCAAAGAACAAAAGTGTCCACCATCAAAGAAAAAATTCGATTTTGATCAATACTAATCCGATCAATTCTAAACTTCCCCGGCAGTAGAGCGGCTTTTTACGCCCCGGTAGATAGAATATATGCAGCATGTATAAGGGATTGGAAAGAAATTTTCTGAATGTGCTGTTGGTCTTCCGGAGCTGTTAGAGTACCATCCTACGCTTCTAGCGGTTGAAAAGGAAGGTAGACACAGACTAATCCTGGTCAAATGTATGTCATCCCAACAAAGCACGGTCAATGCACAAAGATGAGACCTGCAGTAGAAAGTAGCATACAGGGACAAAGGCGATCTTACAAAATGTGATTGAAGTGTTACAAGGTTGAGACAATTTTGCTTAATCTTATGTATTTCTTAAATGCATCTCAGCTCCAGCGACTTAATTGCCTTATTTAGTTGTCACTGAAATATCGTTTGGCCGCCTCAGAGGCTGCCCCAATTCTGACACTTTTGGACTTAAAAGAGCGATTTGCTTTTGTATAGCCTATCGTGTGCTGAAAAATGGCGTTGAGCCCCAGCGCAACAACAACAAGTGGAAACCATATGGTTAACATAAAATATATTTTTTACGGAAAAACTGGAAAACATTAAGTTATTGTCACAGAAACCATTGAAGGAACACGAACGTGGATTCGTTCCCATATTGTGTTCGAAAATAGTTTAATATTGCGACAAGGACAAGCACTCTTTAGTACTTACGTTGATAAATTGAATTTACGTAAGAGACTATGACACTTTTATCTGCATATAGTTCTATGATTCTTCTTCTTTGGCTGCCTCTAGATTACATATGTATGTATGTATGTATGTATGTATGTATGTATGTATGTATGTATGTATGTATGTATGTATGTATGTATGTATGTATGTATGTATGTATGTGTGTGTGTGTGTGTGTGTGTGTGTGTGTGTGTGTGTAAGCGTGCGTGCGTGCCTGCCTGCTTGCATGCATGTATGTTGTTGTTCTGGGGCTTAACGACATTTTTCAGCACACGATAGGCTATACATGGTGGCCAGTATTAATGGTGGATGAAGAAACAGGGAAATCCGCGGAAAGAACCACTGACCCACAAAAAGCTACTGGCAAGTTTTCTCACATATCCACATTCGCTGAATCTTAGACTCGAACTCCTTCAGACATAGGTGTGATGGCAGTGATCCGTAACGACCATATTTCAGGTAGACACAGGTGAGACCGTAGTGATTCGTAACGTTAATATTTAAACCACTCAGCCACTAGTGGTCCCATAGAAAGTAGCTTATAAATTTCTATATATATTTATGCATCCAGAAATCCAAACCGTACAAAACGTTTTCTTCCGCATTTCTTCTACAAACTCGATGTACTTCATGAAATATTTTTCATTGTTAGTTCACATCTATCTATCTATCTATCTATCTATCTATCTATCTATCTATCTATCTATCTATCTATCTATCTATCTATCTATCTATCTATCTATCTATCTATCTATCTATCTATCTATCTATAGATATATATTCTATCTTATAACTAAACATACATGTTTGTAATTACTATTACTTAACATGCAAAGAGATTTTCATATTTCCGTGCATTTTTCGGTATCCGCAAGAACTGTCATAAAATTGGTTTATATTGAAATTGTGATGATACTAGTTAGATTGATGTGCTCAGTAAAAGCCACTGTCACCAGCCATTCATCGACCTTCTTTGCTTTGAACTACAAGTCCAAAATATGCTTCATAGAGAATTAGAAATGAGAAGACAAATAATCATTCAGACCCCTTTTGGCGCGGGAAAGAGTTTTAGTGTTCATAAATGTAATTGAACTGACAACATAAAGGCCACTTGATACTTCCAGTGTAAACACAAATAAGATAGAAACTTTGTTCCAAATTATGAAGTTATAAATGTGATCATGTCAGCACCTTCCCGAGGGATATGATTCATTTATATTCAATCGACGGTAACAACCCCCCGAAGGACGTGATGTTTACATTTATTTTTCCAATTTTCTGACATTGTATTAGAATAAAATAAAGTGAGATAGTAACTACGAGAAACGCAGCTGTCCCTTATATAGACTGAGTATGGTTTTCATCAGTACAAAGAAACCTTTGAAAGAAAGTTCCGAACCAACATTGATTTTCTTCTAGTTATGAATCTGCCTGCTTTTGAGAAACCTAAGAGGTCTTATCTTGGATGGGTTTAATAAAAATGATCAATTTGTTAAGTAAAAGTGTAACCTGCTAATTATCAACAAATGACACAAATAATCTGTTTGTAGTACATTATTAGTAAGTGTAGATATTTGAAAGAAAACACTGCTTCAAAAATATATTTGAAACCTACAAACAGGAAACTTCATTGTGCCGGAATATATAGTGAGAAAAATGTTGTCAAGCAAACGCGCGTTATACAATGTTTATGTAACCGGAAATATCTGACACTCACAATAAGGTTGATTTTTTTCTATTCTTTGTTCTGATTATCAGACATAAACACTCCGAATATGACTTTAGCAATGATTCAGTCATATTATTATCCGTGTTAGAATTTAAAGAATTTCCTATTTATTTGAGTTTGTTCGAATTTAACGCCAAATGAAAATGTATTCGTTCATAATACGTATCATAGTCTTATAATAGAAGAAAGAAATTACACTAATAAAATCTAGACTGCATTTACCATTGCAGTTTTCTAACAAAACTGTAATAATCGGTACATGTGGATATGATCTAACCAATAAAAAGCTAAAAATCTTCTTTCTTAGCAAAAGATAAACGGATTAAAATAAAACCTCGACCTGATGTAGATTACATGTTAGATGGCCGTCAATGTGACGCTTTGTATGTAGGATGTTTAACAAAAGGTTTATACATTTGAGCTCTCATTTTCTTTGAGACAGTTGTTGCTGGTTAGTCTGCTATTTCTATTGTGTGCAGTTTTACTGCTATTTGAAACATAATCTTGTTAATATTTTGTTGCATTTCTACTTGACACATATTGTCATTTTTGCATATAGTATCAACCCAAGATGTCCCTTGATCTATATACTTGTTATATACTATAAAAGTTAGTTTCGCCCAAATATAATTTGCATGCATGGGAACTTAAAATTGTAGCACGATTTAGTTTACATTTTTCATTCACGTTAGTTCGAAGTCCAGTGTGGTTATTTTTCCTTTCATGCAAGCCATTTCTTTCTTAGATCGTCCAACTGAGATAGATGTTACACTTTACACAGGAAGTACGGTTTTAAATATACTATGGTAAATGATCAGTCAAAAAGTTGATTTTTATGAGAAGTGCATACCGTAACAACAGGAATTGATTTGGAATTTTAACTTATAATGTGAATATACGGTAACCATAAAAAGGAGTTCCATTTATGGCAAGTGTTTACGGTAACAATAAGAATGGTCTTCTGTGTAACAAGTGAATAAGGTAACAGTAAGAAAGAACCTCGTCAACATGGGTGTAACTGTACAATGGAATGCAATAAAGACTGTATCCATTATATTAATACATTCCGATTTTGCATTGTATGATAGATGTGTTATGTTGGGTGGGCGATCTGGTAGCAATAACAATATGAATAGCTAGGCTTGTGAACGAACCTACTGCGGACAGATAGCCAGGGTTGTCGTAAACGTGATTTAGTCGAGTGGTTGTGGTGGTGACTGGCTAACACATTTCAGCCACGCTAGTGTGGACAAATATGCAGGTTTCTGACAGCGATCGAGCGATAATTCACTCGCCTACGTATAGGTCTCCATGTGGAAGCAAAAGCAAGTGCGATGATAATAAATGATAAATTAAAATTTATACTTGTATTACATATGATTGCAAAAAAATCAATGTGTGTGGCTTTATATGGGAAAAACAATTCAACACACGCAGCGATGTGCAAATTAATACTAGTGGATACATGCTGATTGTGTTTGTGAAGGTGGTGGTCTTACTTCGTGCAAACATTATTGTGTCTGCGTGCGTGGAAAAATGCCTCTTTATAAAACGTATGGCGGTCGAAAACCGTGATGAAAATTATTGGTGGGATTCCTATACTTGATTACCTTTGCTGATCAATCATAATATCTTTAATTAGAGACATACATACATACATACATACATACATACATACATACATACATACATACATACATACATACATACATACATACATACATACATACATACATACATACATACATACGCACGCACGCACGCACGCACGCACGCACGCACGCGCACACACACACACACACACACACACACACACATACATACATACATACATACATACATACATACATACATACATACATACATACATACATACATACATACATACATACATACATACATACATACATACATACATACATACATACATACATACATACATACATACATACATAAGGAAGTCATCTGGGTGAGAATTAAGTTCAGACCGTAAAAATGAGATTTAGAATGTGTACAGATTAATGTGTATTCCAAGTTTAATTTATACAGTCCAAATAGAATCGTGTGTTAATTAAATGTGTCCCCTTGCTTCCACATTTGGCCTCGTTCCTATTATGTAGCTTCGTGTATAGGTCTCCGTTGGAATGGATTATCCCAGTGGCTATCGTAAGTTAGATATGAACACAAATGTTTTCATGGTCTGCGCGTATCTACGTTGATATAGGAGGCAATATCGAGAGCTTTGAAGCTCAGACCCAAGAGTTAGTCCAATTGCTAAGCAGAACCCACTGGGGCAATGTCAGTCATGCTAATACTTTTCAAGTTTTGACCTAGTGGCTAAGTCCCTCGGAGTAAGGATAGATCCAAAAGTCACCATCATTTGCACTAATTATTGAGACCACTAGTATATACATACACAATCACACACACACACACACACACACACACACACACACACACACACACATATATATATATATATATATATATATATATATATATATATATATATATATATATATATATATATATATATATATATATATATATATATATATATATATATATATATATATATATATCACAGTAGTTAAAACACTATTACCCATGGGCTAAGTCCCTGGGGTAAAATGGGGGTAAATGTTATTTGCACTAATTTGTTTATTGTCATATTTGTTCTTGCTGAGTAAGTGTGATCTCAAGGTGGAAATATAAATAGACTTTACTTCATAACCCAGGGTCAGAGCTCCTGGAAATAGAGAAAACGCTGTAACAAGGACCCCAAGGGGAGATGTAAGTTGACAATTTGGTCATAGAACACACGTCATTTCTCAGGTATTTGAGAAATAAAACACCGGAGTTGTTTGAAATGTGTCAACAGAGCCCCACAACGTCTAGTCCCACGACACATAGGCGCGATTAAAATTGCAAGAGTGTTGGCATAATTTGTACCCGAGATTTAGAAGTGTAGCGGAAGTTCAAGGAAAACATGCGCTATTACACTCAACCATATGTACATACGGGTGAATTATGCCATACCAGCATCACATGCAAATACACATACTTTCACTGCCAAATCAGTTTAGATAAACTGCAAGCAACTGTGTGTTGGCTGAATGGAATGAATGAATGAATGCTTTACAACCCACGACAGCATGTTCACTAGCAATCTCAATTATGTATAACAATAGTATTGCCATTTCAAACTGATATATAAACACTTATGAACGGTTATTACGTTGTCAGTGGTTGTTATTATTATAAATAAGTTACCCTATTCATAAACTATAACAACAAAATTAGACATTTTTCAATGCCTCCTAATGAGTAATTTTTGATGAAGATATATGCTACTATCCATTGACATAAGTAGCAAACAAACAAACATGTTATCACACATTGAAATATATCAATAGGGAAATGTGCTAATAAACGAAAAGCGAACACGAAAGCATCTTAAAAAGTAAAATACTGCCTTTATATCACTGAAGAGTTTTCTTACAGCTCCAGTAATGTAACAGTTCGTTCAAAAAATAATGCATAGAAAGCATAAATATATTTCTTGAGAAAACAATAATATGAATACCGATGACAAGGAGTGAAAATAGTTACTGGAAATATGCAATAAAATTTAACGAAGTTGTCAATTCTGTCACGATGGTGTACTTGCACAAGTAAGGCGTGACAATTTGAATAAACAACTTTATCTAAATGTCTGTCGTTTGGTCTTGCATACTGATTGATAATACTGATTACTCAGCAACGCTTGGAAAGATAAACAAGCAGGCCCGTTGAGATGGATCGAGACAGCCTGAACATTGCTGCATGTTGCAAATAATGCTAGGTACACTGTTCTGAATTATACTGATCAGGACTTATCACTATTCCCAATTATATATTCAAGTTTCAACGGGAATATATATATATATATATATATATATATATATATATATATATATATATATATATATATATAAATATATATAAATATATATATATATATATATATATATATATATATATATATATATATATATATATATATATATATATATATATATATATATATATATATATATATATATATACATATATAATAAAATTTATAATTTATTTCATTAGCTTGAATATCTAGGTTGAACGAGCTAAATAAAAGTGAATATTATCAAGCCTGGGAAACATCAATTTAAGATATTAAAATATATTATATTAAGAAAGGACAATGTGTGTGTGTGTTCATGGGTACGACTTTTGAAAATTGGGAAACAGTTTTAAAAAATAAATAAATGTATTGATGTCCTACGTAGAAACTCCAATAATCAGCGTTTTCCATTTGATTTCGTAATTCATATCTTCACCAAGATCGCTCTCTCTGTTACGACCCTGTAGTTCAATTATTTTTGTGTTGAAATTTGAATTTATCTATATTTTGTTAGAAATATCTTGTTTGCTGTGACCACGTCATTACTTGTTTACGCTTTTGTAATTTATATGTGTGATTTCGAAACACACGTGTCCTTCGTGCATGTGTACTTAAATGATTTATTTTTGAGCTGTAAATGCTCAGTTACCTGTAAGAAATATCAGGCGTAGTCAGTCATAAGTAGAGAGTCACAACATAACATCGTTTAGAGTTTCTGATACTTGAAAGGTATTTCTGTGCTTTTGTTCATTCGTACTAATGAGGAACAACATAAATTGTGTTAGTTGTGATAGCTGTACTTCATATTCTTTCTAAGTATTTATATTCCCTGGAGAACAACACTACTCGTTTTGCACAAATACATTTGCTGAAATTATTTCTAAATTGTAGCAGAACAGTATACATTATAATTCACAGTGAACATTATGGACGTTTTGTGTTAACCTTCGTCTGACGTCATCGTGCTCCATCTTGGAATGGAACTAAGATTCAGTCTATATCAATTTAGAACTGTTTATTCACAGGACGTGTGTGTTTTCACAACTTTAGAACACATGTTTTGACCTTCTTCGTAAATCTTAAGTCTTGTTATATATGTTTACCTTTAGTCCGTGTTTTCTAGGGAAATAAATTATGTTAAAATTTACAAAGCTTGTTGTAGTAACTCTTTCTTTGTGTTACTTTGAACGAGTTGATACGTAGCAACTCTACATGGGTTCAATGTTTCGTTGATATTTAAGCTAACATTTTTTAAATGCCTTTAAATGTTGAAGTTGACCGAATCATAATTTCTATGAAATATTAAAACAGTGTGTCTAATTATTAGAATAAAACAGATTGAGCCACTGAATATATTTGCCACATTTCTAGATTCTAATTGCATTGTGTGTATTTGTCTCTACGAGATATCAGCAGTTGTACAGATTGGGTGCATAGATCGCTTCTGGCATATACACAAGAAGAAAAACCGTTCATACAACTTATTTATGGTGGCTGTAAACTAGTCCATTGATGAAGCAAAAATAATTATACAGTTTGTTCCAGTCAAGAATCATTCTCACAAAGAATTAATTATTATTCTGTTACGTTGTTCCTTCTGAAATTTCGAAAGATAAAGTCATCTGTTGTACTCACTAACTTAAAATGAAATTGTTTTCTAATTTTAATCTTAATTTATCTGTTGAAAATTTACTACGATTTATGACTGGCGCTAAGTCACTTACTCTTTACCAAGACAGCATTGTCATGTTTGGTATGTCTTAGAAGTAATACATACTTAGCTGAAGTAAAGCATGGCGAGGATGCCATCTTTTCAGGTGATGCAAGCCAATCCCAATGCGATTCGATGAATTTATCGATTCTTTCATTATCCATAAAGTTGCATAGTTTTCAGATAGGAGAGCAGCACTCAGAAAGAGACGCAATAATCTAGATGCATACAGATAACAGTTCAATATAGTAAAATTCTTTCAGAAATCCAAATACAAATGAGCCTTGTTTGTAATATCATATGTTCTTTATATTTGTTTACCAATTTTAATGTTTATTAAGAGTTGGTATGAAACGGTTGAAAAGATCATATAAAACACATACTTAGGTAAGATATCTACGTAACACGAGAAAAAACTCTCGTTTGATAATGATATCATCTCTTAGAGCAGTCAATCTCAACATTGCTCAAAGTGTGTGAAGAGATTCTAGCATCTCACACAAAAGAACAAGTGGACATAAATAAGTGGTACTTTGGTAATTTTGGCACGCTAAATGGTTTGTGAGAAAGACTGATTAATGGGGAAAATTTGCTTCTGATCGGATTGTATTATGTTGACAAAAACGGTGAATGCTAGTAGTATAGGAAAATGAGGATTTGGCCCACCCCCCCCTCCCCCACCTCCTCCCCCACCCCCGCCAAACACTCATTTCCCTATAATACTACTATGTAGACAGATATTTTGTAACCAGACAAACCAACAGGTGTTGGAATGCTCACCCCACCCCAAACCTTTTGTTTCCCTATACTACTACTATGTAGACAGATATTTTGTAACCAGACAAAACAACAGGTGTTGGAATGCGATAAACTCTGTCAACAGAAGTGACGAATTTGTTAGAACAGCGTATGTGTGGAATATGATTATTCTAAAGACAGCAAATAGGTTTTACCACAAATTTTTTATCAGATAACAGGATGAAAATTAAACTGTGCATTAGAACGTTTCAGTTAACAAGGCGGAAATTAAACTAGCATTAGAATGAAAATGATATTATTTTATATCTCATTACCAATGATTAATGTTTCAACTGTTGATATTAAAAATACTTCACTATCACGACTATAGATACTAAATTTTACTTTACCGCTCACACAGCGATGGGACTCAAACAAATCTTTTATTTCTGGTTTGTTCAGAGGATATTTTTTGTTGATAAAATATACCTTTGACCGATCGAGATCAATTGTGAGTTTAGTATAGTTTTGTTGGCTAATGGGGCTGTGAAAGTTTTTAAATTCCGCTTGCAACTTTTGATACAATTGTTCGAGATAATTGAAATACACGCTGTTATCAGATCTGATGAGCGAAAGTTTTAACTTGTCACGTGTTCCATTAAAACATATACCTGCTGTTTCATTATTAAATTCAACTGTCAATTGTTTATCGTCCATCATTAGATATTTGATGTTACTATTGTAGCTATTTGTCATTGTCAAATTTTCAAACATTATTTTATAAGTTTAGATAAAATTTCAGTTGGAAAAGATAATGTCGAGTATAGATCTATCATCATGACAATACCCAAGGGCAAATGTATCTACCCCATTTTTACAATAGCGTTTGTCATCAAAATTATACAATCCACGTTTGATAATGACATCTGTTTCGAGTTTATGATGATTAGTTCGAATTGCCATAGCTCTCATAACACTAACACCGCCATCAAGCGCATACCTGTAGTCATCAAATTTCATAAACTTTTTAACAAAATCACGAGGCAGACCTTTTGCTTTTTTCGTTATTTTATTATTGTCCAATAATACGGCATACATTTTACTACGTAATCCGATAAAGTATTTGATAGCGCTCGAGTTCATTTCATCTTTAAACTTACCAATAACCTTTTTATTTGTGTCGTCATGAAATTTACCGTCACGTGGATAATCGGAAAGATCAAACAGATGCCGATTATTGTACCTGTCCTGATAGATGTCCTCACATTCGATTTCATATACGAGCGTATCAGTATAAGTAAACAATAATCTACTAGCCGGCCACTGATTTTTAACAAAAGTGTAATGAAAATCGTACATCAGCCACTTTGATAAATCTAACACTGCAGCTCCAACATAGATCGGCTTGTTTAGTTTTAGATTTACTTTTCTTCTTTATATCGCAACAAGATTTTCATTAAATATTTTCATGCTCACAAAATCATCGTCTGACACAAGTTTGTTTCTGCGATTGACATCATTAACTATTTCAATATTTACGCGTTTCCTAATATTCTCCATCGTCTTACAAAAAACGGAATTGTTCATCAGTTTAAAGAAGTTTTCTCAAACTCTGTTTTCGCTGCAGCTCTTCTGGAAGTGTTTGAGTTAATATAACCTCTCATCCACGGCGACTGATTAAATTTTAGTACACGATGAACTTTTCTCAACACAAGACCAGCATTGACTGCTTGTTTTAAAACTTTGTAATGCAAAACGTAATTTTTCTTATCAAGTAAATTTGGTACTAGTTTCTTGACCATGGAATGTTGCCTTGGTGATGCTAATGCTTGTTGTTCTTTTGATAACAAACTATAATCTATGACCATCGATTCCGCACAGAAAGGGTAATTGTTATGTAATTTGTGTAGCCAAGTTGGATAATCAAGATCAACTTCAACGAAATAGGAAACATCGTCGGGTATCTTTTTTTCTGTCTCCGATAGAAATCGATCAGCCGTGATCCAATGAAATCCACCAAGAGGCATTGGTTCTGCCATCGAACCACCGTAAAGATTATTACAATCTAGATAAACTAAATATTTCGAAGGATGGTCAGGATTATACTCTTTCAAATATTTGTTGTTTGCTTCAGCATACATTTTTGTTATCACGCTAATACCGCCTCGGATACCTTTTTCAATAAAATTGAACATATTCACGTCTGTTAGTAATTCTAACCTAAACTTTAGCAAAGCATCCCATGACAACCCAGGGGCAGAATAATACCAGCAAGGATCTAGTCCATAATTATTATAACTCACTTCACGAAAACTTTCAAAAACATCTGCTAATAATAACACGTCAGTTTTCAAATACAAATCATGATAATCACCAAAAGTCTCACAATCAAACTCTTTCCAGATATCTTGTGCATACTTGTATTCGTCATCGGTTATATTTTCGTTTTGAAGTTGTGATAAAATTTATCTTTGCCAGGTAAAGATGTTTCATCAAATTTACTCCAGTCGTCGAGGTATTCTTATGGAAAAACTCCTTTTTTAGCTAGTAGATTAAATTTATCTCCAAAACAGTCTCTTAGGTTATCAAATTTACTACAACCTTTTACTAGCTCATCTAACGAGGCTGCCATAAACTGCAGGCTGTCAATAAAACGCAATTTACCTAGCGTAACTGACATGTACTTTTCAAAATTATTTGGGATGCATTTGATGACGTTATCGAGTTTTAGATGAGCTTTTATCTCAGGATCACCAAAAGATTTTACTATAATATGGCTATCATATCCTCGAAAATTGTGAAGAATAACCGGAATAAAATCTGGAGCATGAAATTTTAAATTACACTGATTATGAGCCGCTCCACGATACTGTCCAGTCAAATGACAATGGTCATGTACTTTTTTGTTGTCAGTATCAAAAGCTTTTTCACAAATATGACAAATTTTCGCTTGCTCGTGAGCGGATTCTTGTTGAGGTGTTAATTTTAACATTGGCGTTACTTTTTTTAAACGATAAGTAATATTATCAACTTCATTAATCAACTGCTTGAGAAGGTAGATAGCTGGATTTTTACCACGATATAATTTAATTGGTTTAGATAATCTAGAATCAGTACAACAAACTACTTTCTACGCTACTCCACACGGAACATGATTTTGAACTTTTCTTGTACTCGATTGATTAGGATTATTTTCTACGCCAAGTACAGGTTGAAGTAAACACTCAAAATCAGCGTATATAACGAAATGAATTTTTAGTTTGTGATTATGATGGACAAACTGTAACACACTATCTTTTTTAGATGGCACTGTTATTTTGTGCACATCATTACAGTACTGCAAATGCTTTTGTAATGTTTCATTGTTAGCACAACCATGCAAGCAGCGGTAACAAAAGAACTTTTTGTTCCTATTTTTATTGTACTGTTTACCAACTAGTCCGTTAAAGTTTTTAATCCAAACGTAATGATTTTTGTAAAACAGTAAATTTATAGTCGATTGTGAAGCTTTTTCTGAAATATATCTCGGGTATACATCCTCTTTTTCATCTAGTCCGAAAACGTTAATTGAAATATTATTTTGCTTTTCAAATTTTGGTATTTGATTTTCTGCCACAGGAAAGTTAATATCTTTAAAATTTAATCTAGACACGTGACTGATATATTTTTCAACGCGATCAGCGTGTTTTTCTGCTGGAAATAGTGCGGAAAGAACAGCCCATTGGAAACACTTGTTATCTACTTTTTTGATGTTTATACAACATCTTTTACTTTTTATTTTTGGTGGCAGGTCGATGTATGAACTACCTCGTAATGCGTTATATTTCATCGTGTGAAACAATATTTCTTTGATCATTTCAAACTTCCAACCCGAACCTAATTGAGTGAATTCCTCTATTTTTTTCCAGATTTCTTGGTGTATGTCATCAGATAGTGATAACAGATCAGTCCCAAGCAAAACACGTCTTGATTTTGCGTTCATATAAGATTCTGCAATTTCCTTGTTAGTTAATTCTTCCGTTATAACTAACTTTGAAAATATAACATGATATTGCACAAATAATCTGATACTTTTGTGTTTTTGGAGCTCACGTTTTACAGTTGTCTGTAGTAGGTGGTAAAGGTTTGCTGAATTAAAATTTACTAAAACAATTTGATTATCAAACTGATAACTATTACCAAAACCTGCAAAAGCAGTGACTATTTTATCAGGTTCTCCCAAAAAGATTCTCTTAGCTATTTCACGCAATTTTAACATTATTATACTATAATGTAATATCTAATTGATAATTTTCTCACACTGCGCATGCGCTAAAAATCAATTGAAGATAAAAAAATCTCCTATAATATAATGACAGCAAATCTAACAAACACATTTGAGCAAGAAGCATATCAAATTCACCCAAAGTATAACTTTACCTCTCTCTGCGCATGCGCTAAAAATCAATTAAAGATAAAACATATCACCTATAATATAACGACAGTAAATCTGACAAGCGCACGTGAGCAAGAGATTTATCATGTTCACTCAAAGTATAACTTATACGCTGGAAATGTATTAGGTTCGGTTATTAACATCAAAACTAGAATATCTGTTGGCAAATTAACGTCAGCGGGTTATACGATTGGTGTAAAGGGAGATAATGCCGAGAGGATTGCAATGTTTAGAAAAGATTTTATTTACACGTTGTTTTGCGATGATATTCCAGAGGGACAGCGTGTATATCACGTGAACGATAAAGTCACTGATGACAACATTGAAAACTTATCCTTAGAAGATGAGTTTCAGCCACATCCTGTCTTAGATTTATACGAGGCTAAAGATCGCGGTATTATTAGAAACAGAAAAACTAAAAACGTTCTTCGTACTATGAGTAATATGGGATATATCAGGGTAACTGTTAGAGGAACATCGCCAAATCAAGTTCATTATTATGGTCATCGTTTTATTTACGAGGTGTTCAACGGATCTATACCCAATGGTCTTGTTATTAATCACATCAATAACGTAAAGACAGACAATCGATTGGAAAATCTAGAACTAGATACCCAACAGGAAAATGTAAGAAAAGGACGAGGTGGTGGTATTAATTTTAGATGTCCATCAAAACCTGTTATTTCAAAAAACCTCGAAACGGATGAGGAGATCGAATTCAAATCGATTTCAGCTGCGGCGAAATATTATAAGATAAATCCCGCAGTCGTAAAATTTGTAGCTGATGGAGTAATGAAATCAACTTTTTCAAGCGAATACGATGCTATGATTCGTTTTAGATATGATGATCAATAATATTTTGTAATTCAGTTTTAGTCAAGCAATGATGAGCAAATGCTATGATATCATCGTGATTAAATTTTAGCGTCGTTACTGTATTTTCATTAATTTTATTTTTTTCTGCTGCTGTTAGCAATATTTTATGAGAATCACCTTGCATTACAATAACGTCAACACTATAACCCAACAAACATTTTCTTACCGCTTCGGCTAGTTCGTTGTAATTTAATATATTAAATTTTTGGTGATATTTTATCTCATCAGTCATCTTATAACAATAATTTAGATAAAAAATATTATAATAATGCACTTGATGAAACGACTCGCTGAACTCTACAAACAAGATACTAGCGACAAAGTCGCCAGCGATAAGGTCGTCAGTGATGAGGTCACATTTTCCAACGATTTCATAGACAAACCTATTGGTTATAATGAAGATGATATTTTATATAACAGCGAATCTGATGATGATGGTGAAATAGTCACTGTTACTGACAGATCCAATTACAGCAGACTAACAACTAAACGATATAATGTCAAGTATCACATTGCAAAAAAAATAATGAAATTTAATTTTACCGTTGCCGAACAACAACTGTTTTGGCAGCTAATCAAACCTTTCTTAAACATCAGAATTCCAGGCCGACAGAAAAATATCAAATTCGATTTCATATTTGTCAAGATTTTTAATCTAATGACGATCTCTGACGATCGTAAGCAGTATCTAATATCGTTATGTAAACCAGTACAATGTAAATCTGTCAAACAAAAGTATGAGAAAATTTATAATAACATTATATCATAATCTGCTTAGTTGGGATCCAACTGTTAAATTTATAGCTATACCCACGCCATTTGACTAAACGTTGATTTCCTTTTTTCTTAATTACTTTCTCGATAACAAAAACATCCTGCTCAGTTTTCTGTAGTTCTTGTTCATAAAAACTACCTACGATCGGTTCCCCTGCCAGATCTTTTAAAACGTACGTTACAGGTATTGTGAAAAGTACCTTATCAACCACAAAAACTTCTTCGTTCCAGTTTGGAGTAAATCCTTTTGAAAATACCTTTTTTGTCAGAGAAATTCTAACTTTATCACCAACCTTAAATTTATGTCTGCGGTACATGTTTTCATTTGCTAATATTGGATTTTTAATAGCTGTTTTAGGTGTCATTTTGATGGTTCAATGTTTCGTGTTATTATATTCACCTACGATTTGAGAAAGGTCATCGATGTACCTGTTGGTGTTTTTAGCTGTCATATGTTTGTGTAATTTCTCGTTTAGCGTGCGATTAAATCTCTCAACAACAACGCTTTTACCTTCGTTTCCTGTAATATACCTTTTTATATTATTTTGTTCTAGAAACTGTTCAAACTTTTTGTTAAAGAACTCGGATCCGTGCTCAGTCCAGATTTTATTCGGTTTTCCTTCTGTACTCGTTATTATTTGTTTTAGCGCATCAGTCATTGAACTCCCTGTCTTATCCGAAACAGGTACACTGAAAGCTTATTTGCTAAAAACATCTATAACATTAAACAAATACCTTGTTGGAGCACCATCAGCGCCAACGTTAAACTGAGCTAGATTGGATACATCCACCAAATCTATTGCCCAGATATCATCTACACCATTAGCGACAACTTTAGGTTGTCGCTAATGGTGTAAATGATATCTGGGCAATAGATTTGATAAAACTGATAACTTTTTTTTAAGGTCTGTGCAGCTCGACTGCAAGATCATCGTATACTTTTTTTTTCCGAGTCCGAGTTTATATTTTGCTCCTATCATTCCCTGAACAAATCTTCTATCAAACCTTTCTCGTAGATTTGTTGGCTCCATATCACGTAATTCGTCTAACATTACTTTATCACAATCTGCTTTCGAGTTTTCTTGATCACGATAACAGATATCATGACGCATCGCTATTGCATCCACTTGATTATAAGGCTCTTGACCTGGCAATGGATTGTCGTTTTCATCTAGTTGTTGATCTAGCGGATTGTAAGGTCCTGTATACCGATGACCTGGCAATATCCAACCGCCTTTTGGTTTTGGTAATTTTCCAATAATTGTATGTATATCTATACCTGACCCTATTATTTCTCTGTTGTTACAACATTGACAGTATGCGACAATTTTATTTTGCTCAAGACACAAATCTCTGTCAGAATCACAGTTGCATATCATTCTATATTTTTAGTCGTCGAGTAAAATAATATCAGGATAACCAGATCCTAGCAACACCTCTGAGGATACTGTCGCTGGGGACACTTTCTTTAAAAACATATTTTTTCTTTTTCCGCAGACTGCACAAAAACTTTTGTTAGCATTAATTTTGTTAAAACACCATAAGAAATATTAGGATTGATTTTTAATGATACCTGTTCTCGCTTTGCAATAGCAGCTACTAATTGCTTAACCTGGCCATCAGTCAAATATACTTCTTTTACAATATATTTTATCATTTTATATAACAACTGTAGATTAAACTTGAACTGTCATTTTACCTCCAATAGAATCTACCGTGATAAATCTATCACTAATCACTAATGCGTATACGTACAACGGTGCTATTGGAACCGCCCCATGTGTCCAGGCAATTTCAATATCCGCTGTGC
Source organism: Potamilus streckersoni (assembly GCA_016746295.1). Classification (NCBI taxonomy): domain Eukaryota; kingdom Metazoa; phylum Mollusca; class Bivalvia; order Unionida; family Unionidae; genus Potamilus; species Potamilus streckersoni. The sequence continues at coordinate 294,794 of JAEAOA010000594.1, read as the reverse complement.
TGTCTACAATTCGCTCGTTATGTTTACTAACATCAAAATGAAATATAGTATAAAGCGTACGAAATTCCTCTGCTGATATTTGAGTTCCATCTTCAACATCTTGATATTTTTGTATTGCGTCAAGCAGGTTCATGTACGGTCGAGAAATATTTTATTAACGTCATCAGCAAAATTGCACTCGATAGCTCGTTCTGTATATTGCTTTGAATTTAATCTAGCGTATATTCGTCTGACATCAGAGTGATCAAATATTGCATTATTTTGTCGTTCGTTACCTCGTCGGGCTTGCTGTTGAAATACGACAAAGATATTTCTCGGCAGTTGTTCGCTTGATGTTGTTGTGACCCTCCATGTGTAGTCAGTAGTATTTGGAACCGCTGTCTGATATATCTTATGCTGCTTAAAATAAATTCTGTTTGTATGCTTATCAAGCATGCTATTTAGTTCTGACATTTTAGTGATCGACGGTGTTATACGTGGCATCCACAAAGCAAGCTTGTTTATGATAAACTGTACATCAACCCCTCCAGATCTAAACAAGCAATCGTTTTGGTCTGCTCGATCTAAAATAAGAGTATGTTTTACTCCGCGAAACACTTTATCATGATCGCTACAAAAGCCAAAAATCATACTTAGTGGAAGCATCATTGTAATTTGACGTGATCCTGCTGCATGTTTTCTTCGCCTAGCAAAACCATCGTTATAGCCTGGATTTCACACGTCAAGTGTGTTAAGAAGTAAATTTAACATCGCAGTACCGTTTGCATCTGCAGCTGGTGGTGTTATATTTAGATTATTAAAAGCTGCTGTAAGAGAAACTCTTGTAGCGTCTGCATTAGCAGCTGCACCTGGTGCAGCAATACCTAGCGCGTCTGCATTAGCAATGAGAAAATTTCTCACAATTACAGCATTTACATCAGCATCAACTCCATGTACTATAGCGCCTCTCTTTACAAATTCGGTTGATTCAGCTATACCCCGTCCAGTATCTTTAAACCACATCATGTTAGTTGCAGTTGATCTTGAGTAATCGTCGGAAAACGAAATAATATTTAAAATTGTACTTGCAACTTGTAGATGACATGAAATATCTTCTATAGTTTGATTGGCCAGTTGATATCTAGCACTTTTGAATAAACACCAGCCGTTATTTATAAGAGCTACTTCTGCTCCAACTGCAATTTCAGCAGGTGGATTGGCTACTGTCATAATCTGACCACGAACTTCTAACATAGCCTTATGTGGCAGTAGAAATACATCTTCGTCTCTGGTAAAGGTTCTAATACCAGCTTTATTTGGTTCGTTAGAATTTTCATCAAGATACTCAACAAACTCGAATTCTGTCACATCGTTGTCGATGTCATAAGTTTCTGTTAACTCGAGATAATTTTTAACAGACATTTTATTTTATTAGATTATATAAAATTTTATTGCGGCACTGTTAGCTTAGATATTAATTTTTGTATGATCTGCTCGCCCTTTGGTGATAATAATTTTTTTGTTGTTGTTATCATAGCTTTTTGAGTTTCTTTTGTTGGAGCGATTTCTGAGATAACTTGTTTTATTTCAGATGCAGTCGGTGGATCACTTTTTATTTTATTAGCTAATTTTTGTCCCACCGCAGTCCCAGCGGCAGATGCAGCCCCAGTTGCAAAAGCTTTACCAGCGTCAATAGCAATTGGTGCAACTTTACGTGCTATACCCGGAATATTTTCAATAACTTTAGTAAAAATATTTCCAAAAAATCCTCCTACTATTTTTCTTCGATAAACTTTTTTTCTTTGTTTCATTATATTTGATGTTGCATAATTTTTACTTTTGCACACGTAGATGTAAATAATAAGTTACAACTTCATTATTCAATTCCAACTGTTTTCCTGACTGATCTGTCAACTGCATTATTATACTTGATATTTGATTTTCAACATTTAAAGGATAATAGATAATATCTCGTGGAGTTATTTGCATGCGAGAACCTGGCGGAACTTCTGGTGAGAAACTGTAAATCGTTTGACCTTTGCTGCCTTTTGATGTATAAGAGCCAGAAGCAATAGAGCAATTTACTAATATTGTATTTACTTCTGTTATATTTACTGGCAGTTCACTGTCATATGTAATAGGCTGATCAAGTGCAGTGTAAGTTTTTTCAGTAAATCCTAACAGTTGTGCAATACTTCTTTCTCTTGGTTCAAGACTGATTACTATATTTTTCAAAGTTATCCTAGTTCGCAATGTGTTATAATTTGCTGCTAATTCAAAATTATCAGCCACACCGTCAGCTTTTGTGATGACCACTTTGATTGTCTTGTTTAGATCAGTAATATTATAAGCTCCTTGCGGAATTTTTATCTTTTTGTTGTAGATATTGGAGATGTAATCATAGTAAAATACATTTCATCGTTAACATCATTTTTCACGTTAGATATAGCATTCCAGCAAGTACAAGAAACTAATCCAATTTCATATTGTTTTGTAGGATCTAGTTGGATAGGTGGAATATAATTTACTGAAAAATTTGCGCTATCTATCGCAGACTCACTAGAGTTTAGTAATAATGTTGTTTGCATTCCTTTAATATTATATCATTTTACAAAATTAAGTCGCCGCGATTAAGTCGCGGTGTAAAGTTTCATATTCGTCAGATGTTAATAATTCACTCGATCTTAGATGATCAAGTATGTCAATGATTTCATTATCAAGTTCAACACTAACATTCTCAGCTTCCTTTGATGATATTAATAACATTAATCTACCTACCATTTCAGTAGTTGATGTAAATATTTTTACACCAGTTGCTGTTCTTACTTCTCTACTTTTCTCTACACGAGTTTTATCAAAAGTAAAAAATTTCCTTTTAAAACTCCACCCTTTACCAAAAGGTTTTGCTCTACTATTTTCTGCTGTTTTTGTTTTAAACGTGAGAGCAATAACACCGTTTCTCATTCTTTCATAAAGTGGAATCATATTATCAATCTCTGTAACCGTGTTTAATTCACCTTTAGCAGCAGCTCCGTCTTTAAATATTACATCTAATCTATCGAGTAATGTTTGATATTCTACATCAGTCCACTTGCTTATATCATCAATACCCCTTATATTTTCATTCTTTAAAAAATCATCATATTCAATACCTTTTATCTCATCATTTGCTCTTTTTGTAAAATAAAATCTTTGATCTCCAACTTCCATAAACTTTACAGTAAGCTCACCAACTCTTTGTTGCTCCTCTTTGATATCTTTTATATCTCCTGATAAATTTTTTATAATATTTGTTATTCCTTGCGTTGTTAACTCTGCTAATCTTCGCTCAAGTTTCAGCGGATTGTTTATCAATCGATCTGTTTCAGCTTGTCTAGCCGCAGGATCAGCTATATTTGCTGTAAATGCCTCAATTTAGTTTTCTTTTTTCTTCATCAGATCTAGTAACAAGTTTTGCAGCAGCTGCTTCCTCTTGTTCTTTAACAATTCCAACCAAGCCTTTTTCCTGCAGTTGTTTAAGTTCTTCTTCTGACAGTGGTTTAGTTTCAGGTTGTTTACCTCATAGTGCTTCAGTAACCGGCTTGAAAATTGTAGCTGTTGCTTCTGTAGCGGTTACTTGCCCACGTCGTGCTTGTTGTACTTTTTGCTTAAGCGATGTCTGAGATTGAGCAAGTTTTTTTAGATCTTCTATGTGTTGTCTGTATCTTGCTCGTTTGTCCATTATTATTATTATACATTTTATAAAATTGAAACCCTTACTGTAAGTAAGTGTCAATACAACAGTGAAACATTTTAGTTGGATCATTTGTAAGTTTATCAAATAAGAAAAAGTTGTATTTATCTTTTGTATCATTATGGTAAAGTTCAATAAACTTATTTTTTTCTAGTCTCCGCATTGTTCGCTTGCAATATTTCTAACGTCAACATTGTCCAGTCCTGGAAATAATACAAAACAACCCGTATTTCGCCGAATAAATCTGTCAACATTATAAAATCCTTGAGCGAGATAAACAGAATTACATTGTTTGTTACGTGACAGTGAGAAATACGATCTTAATTTGTTCATCTCCATGTTATTTAGCGGAATATCGTCAAAAACTACTATCTTATGTTCATCTGCATCAAGTTGATTAACTGGAATAAGATCACGTGACCCTTGTTGACGGTAAAGAGTACTTTGAAATAAATCGATGGTTCATTTAAATCCTGGCATTCTCGCAATTGCTTGCTAACTATGGATATAAATGAAGTATTATGTAGAACATTCTTAACCTTGTTACTATTTTTTGCGAATGATTGAGAAGATTGATTCATTTAATCAGTTTAATAATCATTCGTTGTGCCACCATTGCATTTTAAATAAAAACAATGCATCTTTTTTGGGGGGTATATGTATTTAATTCATTTGAAAATTGTGTTAATTGCAAATTGTTGCGATTGTACATTTACTTGGGTGTTTAATCACGCATGTCAACGCATTTTTTCGGTTCATTTGAAAAGCATGTATCATCCGCGCATGGCAGTACTAATATATTCAGTTTCATTGTGTAGATCTGGCGATTAAATGATATGACCATATAAATGTTTGATGATTTTCTTCATAGCTAAACATGCATAATTTTACATTCAAAATTAATTCAATTTTAATTCAATGTTTCTTCATTCGTTTGCAAAGACGTTTTCTTCACGCTAATCAGTTTTAAACAAATACGTCTATGATCTTATACAAGCATTTTTTATTGTGGGAACATGTGAACGTTCAGCTTTAAAATTCCTGATATTTTTGTATTTGCTTGAGGAGTATTCGCTATGGAACAATCTATTTTCCCTTAAATGTAGTTAGAAACACTGATTTGCTTCAATGCTTGAGTCAATGTTTGTCATTAAAAGTCTTCTTCACACCGTATCGTTCAGTTTACATTAGCAAAACTCATGCATTGTAGTTTGTACGCTGTTGTTAACACTAGTGAGTGTCAATGTGTTTAATTTATTGTTAACACCAGTACGTATCTATTTGTTTAATTTGTTGTTAACACCTTTCAGGTTTGATGGGTTTACTTTGTTGCTAATACCAACTATTTTTATGTGTTTAATTTGTTGTTACTGGCAGTGAGTTGTTTTTGTTTTGTTTACCTTGTTTTCAACACCAATTAGTTTAAGTGCTTATTTGGTTCTTGACATGAGTCAGTCAGTAAGTATTTACGTTACTGTTTACGAAAGTCAGTTATACTTTGTTGTTACTTTGTTGTTAAATGCCTAAAATCTTCAAATTCTAATTTTTGTTTCTTAGTTGGTTTTTTGCGTCTTTCTTTTAGTTTTTCTTTATTATAAAGTGAAATATTCGTTCACTGTATATCGTGAAGGGGTTGCAATTCTCTTTTCTTTTAATGCAAACAAAATTTATATGAACCCGATATGGAGACATGATTTATTGTCCTGTAGAACTTGGAGAGAAAAGTTTATCATCTCAAACTATGACATGCAAAACGTATGCGTTCCGAGAAGATATAGAGCACAAGATCTAAAACAAGTATATGTGGTGGTGGTGCTTGTGTGCGTGTGTTCGGAACATATTTTTCAAAATTAATAATTAGCCATTTTCTAGGAGCAGATACAATAATCTCGAGAATGTATGGAATAATGGATTAGTTTACTAAATGAAGTTTCCTAATTTTCTTAACATAAGGATGTCTTGAGATTTTCCAATTTATAAGCGTGTAGAAATTTGATGTAGGAACATTGTTTTGTATTTGGTGTTTAGGTCATGTTTCGTGAAGCATGTTTGAAAGTACCAAACCTAGACTTGGAATAATTTGATGATTAGTCTCACATTTGTGACAAAATAAAAGTTTTAAGTAAGAGTTTTGTGATTTGTATTGATGTGATTAGCATTAAAATATTTCTACCATCTGGACATTAAGAACCATTTAGTGGACAAACACTGCTGTATAAAGTTCCCAGAAAAAAGTGGGAACAATGGAGTTCAAGCCAGACTTTGCGCAGATATTTGATTTGCTTGTTAGAAAGACGCTTAGAGTGCAGAAATGTATCTACAAGTTTCCCTCCCAGGGATAAAATCTTTATTTAAGGTCTCTCATTGTCACATTAATTAATCTGCTTACTTTGATTTGTACTTTTGTTGAATGCAGTCATTACCAGTGCGCAGATTGCACTGAGACATTATCAGCTGAATCAGTTCTAGTCATGAAAGAAAACAGAAAAGAGAAGAACGTACCACGGCCATGTTAGAATGGCTGTCGAATACGCACATGATGCATTAAATTTGTTATGAGATTTACAAGCAATGTAACTAATTAGCTACGGTAATCTCAAAAACCCACAAATCAAAGTTCTTACCAAGAAAATGATGGTTGTCTAATGTTGTTATTTGATGAAGACCTCTTCGCTTCCATCTGAACTATTTGTAACATGTTCACGGATTCACTAACTATATGTGATCCCATTGCTTTATTTGAGAAAATGACATGGATTGGCCAATCTTTGTTACAATGATGCATATCTGTTTTTAAATATGAAGTGAACTAATGTTTCCGTATTGCTTAGTAAACTGAGTTATGAAGAAGATTCTAAAGGATGCAATTGAATGATATATTTCGAAAAGAAAGCATTCATCTTAGTTATAATGGAAATAAACAAAAACAAAGAAACATCCGTAGTATGTTCATAATTTATGAAGCTGCACATTGGAGTACATTTTATACTGTTTCATCACTTAGGGTAAGTTCGTGTGATACTTTCATACAATTGCTGATGTCGAGGAAATAGTTTATAATTATGACTAATGTTTCGGTATTATTGTTGGAAAACTTGTGTCTATATCTACAGAATGAATGAAAAATCCTGGATATATATATATATATATATATATATATATATATATATATATATATATATATATATATATATATATATATATATATATATATATATATATATATATATATATATATATATATACACTTTTTGATGCATTTATCGCCTGTGGCGGAAGGAACAGTTTGAACACTTTATTTCCGCTCAGGTCATGTTATAACCTTATAACCTTATAAGAAGTAAAATAAAACTAGCAAAGATGCAATGTAGACGTTCATGATAAAGTAGTCCTCACTCTTCGATCGTTTGTTATTACATAATCATTATTTCGTTTAGAAAGAATTTATTTAAATATATCTCTCAATAAAGAACATGCCAAGAATGTATGCATCTGAATACATTCTGTACAATACAATTCATATATTAAAAGATATAGAATTTTTATTGTTTTATTATCCTATATTAGTGTTTCAGTGCTCTCCAACACACTCACACAGACACCCACAAAAAAGTGTGTCTGTAATTGTCATTTGGGTTTTTAAGTTAGCTTTAACAATCTTTGAGTAATATAGCTAAGATGTCTGCAGCGTGGCAATTAATAGTTATGTCTTGTAATGTGGCATCATGCCACAAACATGTAGTACCATGTCCCACCCATTTGCATTATCCTGACACCAGGCTAACCAGTCTTAACACATCTTAATTCACTGCGATATTCCAGTATAAACACATCTTAATGATGAGCGTCAAACTAGGCAGCTGACAGAATCATTTTTAAAAGTCTTTGATATAACTCAGCCAGGATTAAAACCTGCGATCTCCCATATCCTAGCTGGACGCTTTAACCATTTTAGGAAAGCGGACGGTTAGATAAGGAAATATTAAACTAAGAAACTATTTCTTTCCCAATGAATTCTGCAATGAATAGAATTATATAATAGTTTCTCAATTGAAGGACTAGAATAAATAGTAATTTCAAATATGACAAAGAGGATGAAGCCAATTTAGCATAATTTAAAACTGCACAGCTGAAAATGTTATTCACTGGAATATTTGCAAAAAAAACAGTATACATTTCCTTTATCTCGATACTTTACCGTCAGAAAAATTAGCATTGATAACAAATCAGACATATTCTCCTATATGTAAGCCACCTGCTTTCTTTAAGAATAATAATTGCTTTTGACGATTTTATGTTACATCATTAATGGCGAGTTGGTTTTTATGTTTCGAATCCTGATATGAAAATGCCAACAGTTAAAAGCAAATTATCGACTTTATATCTGGTTCTTGCACTTTATAAGATGTCGTGACTTCACCTAGTTTGTAAAGCATTGAATTTCTTCGTTTCAGGCCTCCAAACATTGCAAACATAAAATTAATAATGACTAACTTGACATGTATAAAAAGAAAGTCGTTGTGCCTCATTCCAATCGTGCTGAATACAGTTTGAATAGACATGAGCTACAGTGTGAATCGAACAAATTTGAATTTGATATCTTCTCATGCTTCCACGTTCTTCAAGAATATAGTATTGCTGCACGAATCAGAAAGATATTTTGTTGAGTCTACTGTACATGTTCAATAAGGAAGTTGTTCACTAAAGTGTAACTAGGAGAGGTAAATAAGTAAATTTGAAAATAATGCCAGGGTTTATATGTGCAGCCCACAATCAAAAATATCTGCCAAGGTCAAAAGGAGAAAAGGATAGAGAGAACATGTCGCAGAATGAAACTGTCTTGGATCCGCAATGATTTCGCCAATCGAGAAACACAGTCAATCGATGTGGCTGGAAATATAATATAAAGTTGAAACATTAACCAAACCTTTTATGAAATTGTTATTACTGTCTTTTACCCCAATACAAAGGGAGATAAGAGCGTATAGCAGAAGGAATTGTCTTATTTTATACTTATTCGTTTCAAGTACGATGGAGATCCATTACATGACATGCAAAATATGAACTAATGGGAATGATTTTATGCAAAACCCGTGCGAAAATTTTATCTGGCTGTGACATTAAAGGTAAGATCAAAACTCAGTACTACTTGTCAACAAATACTTAGCTTCATAATGATTCATCTCAGGTGTAAATAAAATCCACAAGGAAAATATAAGTAATTTCAAGTTCCTGTGGGAGTTTTGTTTTAAAATCAGAATCTTACGGCCAAAGTTCTATGGTGTTCAATGAGACAATTGTGGATGTTACCGAACAAATTAGCTTGAGAGTGATTTGCTCCATGTACGGAGAAATTCATCCAGTTGTTAAATATAAACAACGAAAACCTCGAAAAACTACCTGTAATAACTGTGACCATGAACAGATCAAATGATCAAGTCATTATGTCACTGAATGAAATATCTTAACTTAATTTTCATCCACCCCAACCATGAGTTGGAACTATAAGGAACTATAAACACATAAAATATCAATATTCTTACTACAATTTTATATAATCTTGAACACGAAGCAAATGGGACAAGCAAACATGAAATCATAGCTTCAATGTGATTTAGGCCAAGAATTATAAGAAAATATCAATGGATTTCGGAAACATTTATAAAGGATATACTTTAGTACAAAATTACTAACTGCTGACGACGACCAAGTCTTCGGAAAGGAAGAGAGCATATTTTGCATTCCCCTAAAGTACACTTCACAAAATGTTCTTTTATCAATTGTGAGCACAAAATAACTAGGATTTATCTTGACTGCGCTCAGTAAGATACACATTAACACAAATTGAGAAGTATGCATTAATTGTCGGTATGTCTGTGACATACATCTAGCATTCTGATATTTTCACTTTTATTTGAGTACATTTCACAATTTTGTATGTTTATAATGTGACGCACAATTTGTTATTTTATTCACAACTTTTATTCAGTTCCATGCCATCAAAGTTGATATTAATCACAGAAATCCTTTAATTCTGCATCCTGTTTAGATATGGAGAAATGTCGTATTAAAAAAGTGAAATAATGCCAATGCTTCTTGACATAGGCTTGTGGTAATTATTGTAAACGTCATTCTTGAGTTAAAATAAAAACAAAATTTCAATTGAAAAAATAAAATAATCCAGAAATGTACAATTAAAATAAATTTATTTAATATGATTTCATCGCAACAGATCAAGACATTATAGCAATTTTCAGTACTTATGTAATTTATGATTTTGTATTTTTTATTTGCAGATAGTCAGTGCTTCCACAGAAAAAGGACCATTATTGTCCTGTAATCATCTTCGGATTTACGTGCATACATTGCAATAAAAAGACTTCAGCTGAATTAGGTACGACATTATACATTACTAATTTTAACGTCTCATGTTCTTCAAAATAATATTTGTTTGCTTGTTCTATAAGCTTGTTTCATCTCCACAAGGAACTTAGAATTACATTCGGAAGACATCATTCATAGCAAAGGCAAAAATGATTATCAGGAATGAATCATAGTTTCTCATTCCAATTGGTATTCAACTTTACATCAAGCATTTGCTACATTAATCACAGCACACATATGCAAACGTGCCAAATCATTAGAGTTGTCACGGTTATTCTTATATTTTACTGACATGAGAATTAATCCTATGTATCTAGCATCATGCATAAAGTGAAATCTGTAGTGTGGAACGTAATCGTCCCCTCAGTATGTCGCGGTCAACCCATCATCGTATTATTCTGTTGTAATTTCTAGAAAATGTGCATTTATCGCATACCATTTGCATTTGTTTATTGTTATGTCACAATTAATACAAAACAGCTTATACCCTGCTATGGCTTTTGAAAAGCTGCTAAACGTAATCAACACACACACACACACAGACACACACAAATTTAAATGTTTCAAAGGCTTCATCTCTATATCAGGAATGAAAAGTTGTTTACCAAGTCTGATATATCCTTGTTTCATTTAACCAAAGAAGTAATGTAATTTTCTTCGAACGAATCAAAATTTTAACTCGTAAACAAGGTCAAGTTTTAAACCCCAGTTCAAGTAAACAAAATAATCAAATACAAAATCTGCATTTATTTCACAAACCTCAATCACGTACAAATATTAAGAAAACAATAGAGATGCGCATAACTAAAGTACGAATGCAGTGGATTGGACGAGTACAAGAGTTAGTTAAAACTTTTAAAATCATTTTAGTGGATAACATGAAAATGCTTTAAACTAAATTAAAAAATTATATTATTGTCATGTATATTTAATAAAATTGTTTGTCTGTTTGTTTTAATTTCTTTTATTCAATTACATATTATTGTAATGTAACATTGTTTGCTGAACATGACCTTGTCCCAAATTGAGTTAATGTCTGCTTGACCTAAGTGACCTTTTCATATGTTGTATATCGTTTATGCAAATAACTAACAATTCGTTATTTTCATTGTTATTATTTTGTTTTCAAGTCAACAGGAAGGAGTAAATATGTTGCTTAGGGTTAGAGGTTTGGAGATCCCCAAGTGTTTTATTTATATTATTGTGTTGTAAATAAACAAGGCTCCTTAGATGATTATAGAGAGTTAGTTTCCAATAGGTAATTGTTGTTTTCAGAAAATGCTAATTTGTGACCTGGGGTCAAACAGATAACTATATAATATTTGAGGATTTTCCCAGTCGTACTTTAACATCTATAATTTTACGTTGTATATGTTGTGAATTGTTTGGTCAGAATTTGTTTTTCTTTGAATTATTGAATTGGCGTGATTATTTTCTCTGGAAATACAAAGGTGCTCTGACAAAATTCTTTGATAAAAGAGAGATATTGGCATTTATACCGAATTAAAACCTTGGTTAATATTTTATGTGATTCAACGGGACACATCGGTACGTGTTAGACCATAAGAGACAAGTCATTGCCTTCAATTTAAGACCTCTTCAGAACTTGAACTTATTTTTTCAGGACTTTTTATTACTTCTACTTGTGTTTTTAATTCTTCAATCATATTTTAATTTAGTTTGCAATACGTTAAGTTCTTTCTTTCTATTTTTACTATGTATTCTAGGGAAAAAAAACCTTATTTGTTAAACTTTACACTGCTCCTGACTCTTTCAAGTTACTAGTTTTACGAGCATAGACTCGTAAGTATATAACTGGTAACATTCAGAGAAGAACAAAATGTATTAGCATATTTATACTTTTATATGGAAGGTTAAAACCTCAACTGATATACAATCGAATTCGTGACCATGTGAATTAAAATATAAATTACAGTCATTAAACTGGAGAAAACAATGACAACAAAATCGGCTTTCAAGAGGATCCGTCTGGGAAAAGAAGATTATTACACCGAATCATAAATATGATTAGGTCAATTGCAGTTGACGTTTTATGGGAATTAATTGATATGAGAAATATTCAGTATTTACGGAAATTAAATATAGCCCTAAATGATAAAATTTGTTCCAGAAAATGTTTCAAATCTTCCTATTATTCAAGAAATATACACTATATATACGTACAACTTGAATTCACTAAACAAGACAAGGGCAAATTAAAATGTAAACTTTACGATTTTGTGGACAAAAAGAGGCAAGGTCGAACTTAAATTTAAAATCAGTGCATATATGGGCTAAGAACGGCAAGAACAAGCCTAAATTTAAATGTTAGGAATATATCGACTAAGAAAACAACGGCAAGCCTAAAACAACATCGGATTGAGGTTTTACTATGTTAAAAAAATGTTTTTCATTTAAACTTTTAATTTTGTCATGATTTGTGATCTTATAATTAAATGACATTTAGACTGAGTAAATTACTTGGGATATTTAAACTTCAAGATAAGCTGATACAACTAATTTTAATAATTAAGAAGCTTTTATATTTTATTTCAACAGTGAGAATTAAACACAATTAGTTATAAGCAAATCCTACTAAAAGCTTGGTTTAAAAATTTGAGTGAGATATACAGTATAAATGTCTAAATCAGTTATTGTTTGTCTCACTATAAAAAAGATGATTTAGCCTCACCTTGGAACACACAAAGGTTAAATATAAGGTGAAAATGTACTGCTGTTTAACAGACTGTTTTCTCATTTAAAGTCCTAACCTTATGACTACTGTACAACTACTACAATTACAATAACAACAGTAACAACAACAACAATAATAATAATAATAATAATAATAATAATAATAATAATAATAATAATAATAATAATAATAATAATAATAATTATTATTATTATTATTATTATTATTATTATTATTATTATTGTTATTATTATTATTATTATTATTATTATTATTATTATTATTTTTATTATTATAACAATAACATAAATGATGATGATGATGATGATAGTAATAACACGCAAAGGATTTCATTCTGAGCAAATCAAGAACTTGTACTGGAGTCTAGTTTGAGGACCATGTTTTCCCTATTTCTAAGGACGTACAAACAATATTTCCTATCTTTGCTAAAGTTTGAAGACGACTGATTTCTTAAAAATCGTTCAAGGATAGCTGTTTCTAAAAATATTCAAAGGCGACTGCTATTTCACAGATAATAATCATGGTACTTACTTCGCTGGAAAATCGGACGCAAAGTCACTTCCTGGTTTCAGATTCCAATCATGCATCAGGTACCTTAAACAAATTTGTTTTCGATGACTTTGACGTTTTATCTTGTTTGGCATCATAATATGGTTGGTTGTATGTTCTACGATAAGTCGTAAAAGTTTCATATAATTTCTCCCAAACATCACACTTGTTTACTACAAAATCGCATAAAATCTACAACCAATATTCTGACTGCCTCAAAGTGTTACATTCCGATATATTTTAACTTAATGTCAGGTACCAATCGCATCTCTTGTCTTAGCAAATTTCAAACCTTCGGACCATTTTCACGTGTCCATACATTGCAATGTGGAGAGGAAATTAAATAAAGTTCTGTCAATTTCATGTAACCATATCTTCCAAGATACACCGGAAAATGTAAGACATTATGACCATTATCACGTGGCCAAACATGGCAGTATGCAGTAGCTTCAAGCTGTTATGGCAAATGTCATGCGAGCATACTCTCTAGTGTTCAAAGGGAGTTACCGGCAGCTGTTGTTAATACCTCACAACACTATCTAAAGTCCGTTACCACATATAACCCCGATCTCTTGCAGTAAAAAGTGCAACACTAATTAAATTACTCTAATATATCCAAACCCCTCCACTTTTTTTACATAGGTTCGGATCCCGTATTACTATTTATAACGCTAACTTTGAAATTGTGCTAATATGCCATGCATATACTGAAAAATTATTTGCTCACAATATGGGAAAATATTCTTGATTTGTCTGAATTGCGTATAAAACTGTTACGTATAACTATGTTTTGTTAACATTTAACTGATGACTGTAAATTGTAGTGGTTATCTATTGCTGTAATCTCGCACGTACATACTAATATTTTAAGATTTTATAGACGTGATATTGTATAGGATTTTTAAATAGTTACGAAGAATAATATTAGTGGTGAAAATGATGAAAATTTTGGGCTGCTTCCCATAGGACGAGTTTAGGTTAGGTGGGTTCTTAGAAGGATGAAGTTATTTCCCATTGCATGGTCTAGGTCACATGTATAGTTTTTTTGAAATATTAGATTGAGTTGTAAAATCTGTCATATGGGTTACCTTTAGAAATATAACCGTAACTGACTTTTGAACGCATAAAACATTAGAGAACTGAGCAATCTGATTCATAACTAATTTGGACTCAATCCTTTTTCTGGATTCATATTTATTGTGTTCTTGTTTTAATAATAAGTTTGCAGACGTATTTCATGCTGTATTGAGATAACATTGAGAAGAAAGACATTCGTTTCGATAATAAAGTGGAAACGGAAAGTACTCATTGGACAATATTAATATTTTGGACATGATGTAAATTATTCATATGAGTTCTTGACATCGCCATTTTGACACGTCAGGATTGTAGACTGATCAATATATTCATGTAGCTGAAATGTATACAAAACATTTATTTCTTTTGGGATTTTAAAACAGAACTTTATCAGAACAAAAACTTATATTCAAGTCCAAGACAATCTAATGTTCCGAATGATTTTAGTCTTCATTCAGTTCTTAATGCTGTTAGTTAGTCTTATATTTTCATTTTATGACAATGATAATTAAATAGTTTATTCAGTTATACAAATATTGCTGCTTTTGATTTGTTTATGGTACTTAGTTTGTGACCATAGCGTCGTAAAAGGCTATGCAAACCAGGCTCATGTATACGTTTTAATAGTACGCATCCCAGACTCATGCATCGCTCTTGAAGGGTTTATATGGAATACATATTTTAGACTTATTCATACCTAATGAGGGTTCAATCTCGATAGGATTGCATACATTTCGAAGGTTGAACCTCGACAAGACAGCGAACTACTTGAAGGCTAAACCTCAACAAGACTGCATACCGTACCTTGCAACATTTTCTAACTGAGGAACACGCCTTTGTCCTGTTTATCGACCTTCCGTCCTGTGAGACAGAAATGTTTTTTTCTCAGCTCGATTAAAATGTCTTTTCAATGATCAAGCACTTACGAATCTTGAACTTTCTAAACAATAGCGATTTATACAACAAATGTTGATGTTGTATGTTAAGTAATTCGCCTATATCTTTTTGTCTTTAGTTTTCTAATGCCTTTACAAATGCTATCATCATATTTTTATATCTTATCTAACATAAATTTGAGCTTTCTTTTATTTTATAAATGTTTATTTCCAATCTAACTTTTTTCAAACTGTGTCGCGAAGATCATGCTGATGTAGCACATAATTCGGAGCTTGCAGACCGGAATTAATAGATGCATGTTTTAGCTTATAAACCAAGATTCATTCCAGCAAAATAAATAGCTGATCAAGCAACGAGTATTTAGATTGTGTGCAAGTGATATCACTAGTAAACAAAGTAACCACAAACACAAATTATTGTAGTCATGACAAAGACATGATATGTCTTATAAGGATTAATATAACGAGTTACTCTTTCATGCAAATACTTGTTCCAAGTGATCATAACCTATTTTGGTTTGTATCCATGTCAGTCTCCACGGTAATTTTGTATTTTAATGTAATGTTTCTTCTTTGAGATTGCTGTTTTACTTGTATGAGCCCAACGCTTTGTTTGAATAATTTTCGCTCTGATGAACTATGTCCTGTACAGCAGGACATGATCGCATGTAATTAGTATATTTTAATCAAACTACGATAAGCGCACTGCCCATGTGTGTAGGCTCATTATATTTATAATTATATTTATATTGGCATGATTATATTCAGCTAATATTTGGCACCATTTAGCACATCCACCAGGGACATATGGCATGCTAAGTGCATTATCTGTTGTAGAGGGTGGGAAACGGGTTTTTATTCGCTTTTGTGGCTATTGTGAGAGGAAGCGTATATCTTTCTTATCATACAAATATCTGATTTTTAAAACTAACTTATACACGATTTCTCTCCTTGTTTTGTCTACACTAGCGATATATACGCTAATTAGTGTTTGAATTGTACACAATCCGTTTATATCTGGTACACCAAAAATTAGGCCATTCGGTGATTTTTTATGTATACCTGTTTTTTGTTTATATCGGACTATTAAGTTACTCTTGCAAATGTATTCATGAATGTTTCATGGAGATCCGACACTCTAGTCGAGTCCATGCCAGTTAGATCGCAGCCTGAATCTCTAGAATGCGATTTGCCAAACAAAATGGTCCGTTAAGGGTAAAGACTCTCTAATAGAATTGTATAATACATATAGATCTGATTATATTTTTCAGATTATTAAATATAACTTTCTTTACTAGATCTCTTACCTAATCCAAGTCTCGACCAATATAAATAACCGCAAAATTTAATACCTGTGCTGTTTTACACGGTTTTAAAATTAATTTAATTTTATTGATGCAACGGTATTTTTAAGCTGCTGCGACAACATTCATAGTTACAACTGTTTGTTAATTTGTTAAACACTAATATTGTTGGAAAATAATATATAGTTGTTACAATTAATATTCCGTTGCGAAGAAACCTCAGATACAGAGAAAATTTATACTACAGTTTTACGGAGGTATAATTTATTGTTTATATTGTTATTTTTGCGTTTTTATAACATTGACAGTTATAACGGTATCTGAATACAGTTGCAATGGTATATAAATTCCGCACTTTAACAAGGTTTTTTGAATACTTTTCCTACGATATCTGGGAACATTTGCTACGATATCGGGAACTTGATCCACGGTTATTGTTATTTTTGCGACAGTTTATGAATGTTTTTTGTGATGCTTTATGGGTACGGAATTGTGACGGTTTATTGATAATGTTGGTATCAAATATAAGTGCAGTCGCAAAGAAAAAAGTTCATATAACTACGTTGAAACGGTCATTTAGTATCATTGATGCAGAAAATATTTCAGTAGAGTGAACAAAACGTAAACTTCCAGAGACGACTGACTACCGTTAAAATTATACTTCGGATACCTTTGCAACGATACCGTTAGTTTTTATCCTTTCTGCAAACGACAGTTCTCTCTGAAACAACCCGAATTACTTTACTTTCGTACCTGGCGATGTCATTATGTTAAGAATAGTTTATAGTTTTTTTCCAGGTCTCATCTCACCTTAGCCTAAGCAGTAGTATACAGTTTTTGAATTGTTTTAACTATAACTATGCTGTATTTATTTCAGTATGGTTTTATGTCTGAACATGATGCGCAAGCGCTGTGAAACATAAATCTTGAAAGATATTCTCATTGATATGAAATCAACGAACCTTTGGAACCATGTTATCGCTTGTGTCAGCTTTGTTGACCTTATCGAGTTAGAATTGAATTTAGTCCAACAGTCATTATTCCAGTCCTAAATGTAAGAGTGAAGTAAAAATTTATCATTAGTCGAAAGTTGAATTTAAATTTCAAACTACCAATTAAATGTAGCATTATTGACTTGCCTTTATATTTTACGATTTCTATTTCAAATAATATTATTGTTAACGTCAATAACGTCATACACAGGATATCAAAAATTTTCTATCGTATAAAAGACATTCTTAGAATTTATCTAAAACTGATTACGTTATACGGCAATTTATGTCGACAATGTAGGATCTTCTCTGTCTGGTATTAGTACACAATTGACAGTAAGTACAAGAGGGCAAGGTGGCATAACATTATAACATAGAATAATCAAATGAGGGAAGCTGAAAAGTGCCATTTTATTTAATATCAACACTAGACGCAAATGGACAAGACCAACGAATTACATATACTTGCAATGAAAAGATTCGCAATATTAAACAAGTTCCTAACTGGTTAAATAATTACATATAAATACAATTTTGATTTTATACATAAGATAAGAATGTATCAGTCTTGCGATATGCATCGTGATGGACACTTTTCGTCTGTAGAAATTAATATTTCGGCCATGAAATATTGTTGTATTCGTGTGATTAATGCTGTTAGTCACATAGCCGT
Source organism: Potamilus streckersoni (assembly GCA_016746295.1). Lineage (NCBI taxonomy): Eukaryota > Metazoa > Mollusca > Bivalvia > Unionida > Unionidae > Potamilus > Potamilus streckersoni. Next base: position 276,491 of record JAEAOA010000594.1, on the reverse strand, counting down.
TGCAGTTAAGGATGTCAAAGCTAAATTTGTTTGTCAAGTGCTTTCTCTTCACATTAACACATCCACTTTACGTCAGTTATACTGGTTTGATGAAACAAGTAATTCCTAACCATAAGCTCTGAACGTGCCCTTCAGGCGATATTAATAGTCAAGAATGATATCCGTTGTCAAAATGACTGACTAGATTGATAAATGTATCATGTTGCTCAGTCAAATTGTGTATGAAACGTTTTCATCTTTGAACGATTTCAATAAGTTCCACAAAGAAGCTGAGTTCACTCTCCACTCACATATCCTACTTCTAATAGTTTTAAAGCCATATAAACCGCTCTATGAAATAGTTATGTAATTCAATACAGTGCTCTGACACCTGACCAAGTACCGTTATGTGTGCTGCTTTATCCTTAAAGAATCCATAACTATTACGGGAACAAAATAATCAGGGATATAACATATGAATGGTCACCCGACCCACCTCAGCTGTCAAAGCCATGTAATGAAAAGACATATCTTGGCCAACTACAAAAAACAACCGGAAAACAGAGGCTTCATTTCTAAACACTGTTAATTAAACTTAACTTTATAAGCTATATATTTGTTATTTAACAAAACAAATGACTGGTTTTTAAAAAAATACTTTTAATAACTTTATGATTCTTCTTTTCTTTGTCCCATTTCCTTGCCATATTGCTGGCAATCAGAATCCTGTCCTAGTTTGTAATACACACAGTTTCGCCTTCCATTTGAATTTAAGTCAAATATGTCGTTTGGTGGGTTAGTGTAGGTCATTTTTTTTTAGTTTTAATTTTCATGTATAATCCTTTAATTACGACAGCAGGGGTAAACTCCTTCAGAAGGTCTTTTTGTTGTAGACTGCCGTTATATCCTTGAAGCAAGCCAATCTGAAACACGCTGTAAATGTGGTATACACAAACTACATTATAAGTATTATCGATTGTTCCACGGCTACAGACAGCAAAGACGTACTGAAGATAATAGTCAGTTTAGATTACAGGATAAGGACACTTTATCTACGTTCGCCAATACTGCGGACCAACAGCTAGCACGTATATGTCATATAAATGTATGCGTTTTTTCAGACTCAATCAAGAAAGTTCAAAATTCTTCTCGTTTCAGACTACAGAAGGTTTTTTTGATAAAACTTTGCAGCAAGGCTGTAAAGTAAATCCTGTGTTAAATGTTATGGAAGTAAAGGATAAATGACATACTTTCGTTCAAGATTCTGTATTTATTAGAATACTTATCGAGTCAAATTGCATAGCTTTAAAGCTTCAGCTCAGAATCATTGATGAAATAAAATTAAGATCCAGTGTTCTAAACACTTTAATTGTTATCTGCTTGGGCAAACAAATCAGCAGTAGAAGTAAATTTGTCCAGAAAGTGTGTTCATATTAATATTGCCAGCTACACACAATTTGAAACATACTAGTTGTTTGTCTTTCCATGAAATTTAATTCCTATTCTTCAATTACTACTAGTATGACCTTATTGCAGTATCATGTGTTTGAACACCTAATATTATTTTTAAATATTTGTAATCAAATCAGTTTTTACACGGTGTTTTCCGATTTTGTACTTGAGCAAAACCTTTAGTTTTTCCTAGCAACTGTTGACAAATACTGAATGCTGTATTGCAATTGTGTCGCTTACGACTCGAAAAAGCATATTTTACGGATATTGCGTTGCAATTTCCTCGGTAGGTTTCATCTTTGTTCATCAAAACGAAACATGAATTACGATTAATCGTGTCCAAGGACAACATATTGTCAAGCTGCCTAAATCGATTAGCTCTTGAACTTACTAGATATGCTTCAGATGAATTTGCCCAAAATGAACTTTTAATGTTTTATCCGTGTAATTGTTCAGGAAGATGTTTTCAGTGAAACACATATCATATTTGCAATTTAATATGAACAGAAATACGATAAAAGCCGTCAGGTAAAATGCTTGTAGCTATCTCAAGATCACCCAAACATCGGCAGAAAATTATTTTGGATCATAATTGCAAAAATAAAAAATTTCTAATGCAAATTAATGATAATGGGATGGACATAAAACACGATAAATGGATCATTTTAGTGTCGTAGAACCCAATCTGGTTATTTGATTGATATAGTTGGCAAACCTTGTACTTTATAATCTATATAAAAATCTATTTTTCTTAATTAATTAGCAACAGTGAACAAAATACAACGAACATTAATTAAAAAATATTTTCCTTTAGTACTTGTATATCTATTGTTTTACCTTTAGTTAAACTTTCTCCTTCAGTCGACAAAACAGAGAAAAGCACAATTAATAACATCAATTGTGATCTTAAACATTATGTTAGAAATATTGTTTTTTCTAATGCTTGTACTAAAGATAGGAATTCGCTAAAGTCATCTAAAACAATTTATTCAAGTATATGAGTACTAGTCCTCCTATTAATGTACATATGAATTAGTGAAACCGCTTGATAGAACATGCAAAGATATGCATTTAAATCATTATCTATGTTTTAATTATTTTTCTTTGCCTGCGTTTTTATTTTTTGCTGTTGAAGTGGTAGTGTTTAAAGCCAACGGTTTTACAGAAGTTAGTAGTGATACTGCTTACTGGTACCATGTTATTGATATCATTGATAACCTACATCAGCAGGTGACTGCCTTGTCAACTATCTTTGCAATAAACTGTATCTAAGTATTGAGTAAAATATTAGTTACTCAAAGCAATAGACTGGAACGGTTATATTTAAAGATTGCATCCTGAATTGTAGTCCCAAAAGTCAATTGTTTTCATTTCACTACCAAAAGTGAGCTTAGTACCTTTCGAATGATAGTCTGTAGATACGAAACCTGGACAGAACCCTTGCATCCGTTATGTACGTATGTATTTGTGGTATGGTATCCATGGTTACGAACGTAGTAAGGAAGACACAGTAAGAGACTGTAAGTTCTCGACAATACAGTGGATGGGTCATAATAGTCTCGTTCTTTTTATCGGAACATCGTTCAGCCATTTTTATCATATCGCGAACTGACTTTCAAAGCTGCTGTAAGAATACGTGTCAGTTTGGTGTGCTTTTTATTCACCTCAGGTGAAGTTTACTGCATATAATACGACAGCAAAAACCGAGATTGCTTCGCATGTAGGTTCATCCGCCGTATTGTTTCATGCGAACAAAAATAGTTCAGAAATAGTTCTAAATGCTGACTAATTACATCCGAGGTTTGAGATTCAGGTACCCAAGTACCAAACACCTCTAGCCCGTTCCGATCACTGCCATATCATGTCTGCCTGGGTTCTAGTTTCTGGTTTGTCCAGTGTTGGTATGTGAGGAAGGTTGCCAATAATAGATAGCGTTGAGCTAAGTTTTGGTATTATATCCCAAAACAATAATATAAACGACAACAAAAGAGGTTTCGTCCTTGACTTGAAAGAAATGGCTCTGGACGTTCTAATTGATTCAGTCTAAGAGAACAGGACACGAATAGTCGATGTTGAAAATTGTTATGATTATTGCAAACAGACTCAATAAAGCATCTAATAAGTGATTGGACGTTGGATTAAGCCATGTACTATCTCCGATGGCTAACTGAAATTTGCTTCTAGATAAATATTGATTTGCTTCTATGTTATCACATAGTTGGTGGTGTATTTTTTCTAGGGTATGTGCAGTTTTATATTGTTGATATTACAGCGTGTTATATATCTCTTTACTTGAATCGTGTCCAACCAGTTGAGCAGATGAAATAATTGTGCAGTATTTTCTTTACTGATTAGTTGCGATCATGAGAAAACTTTTGTAATCTCTGTTTCTGCAATTTTTAGTTTAAAATGAAAAGTTTTTGACTCCACTCACAAAAGGTATTTAGAGACAAATGGTCTCGCCTGTCTGAATATGGCCAATGTTTACTCACATGGTGGTTTTTATGTCATGGCAAACAATATCATTACATGAAAACGGTGTAAAACCCCAAAACAGGAACAGTAACAAGGAAAACTACGGGTTTTCATCATTTGATAGCATGGGTAGAGGTGGAGGAAGGTATATCTGTAACAGAATACACCTTATATACCTGCATGGTTAAGATGTTAACTTACATAAGTAAATAAACTTTATCTATGATCACAGAAAAATGTGGACATAAACCGGTCTCAGAAGTGGCAAAGTTTTATCCAAACGCTGATTATTTTTGAGATAATGTTATTAAATTCGATAAAGTATATTTGATTATGTCTTCTGTACAGTCTACTCTTCCAAATCAAATGCTGTAAATATTCTGTCACAGTTGAGTTAAAGTAAATATGGGAATTTCTGATTTTAGTAATCCCAGTTTTCACACAAATAATGCATCAATGTAATGTTCAGTTGTAAAAGGGACAGGTTATGCTGACACTTAATGTGTACCGTATCAAACAATTTGAAATTTAACTCGCCGGACATTCTGTGCTGAAACATTAATACGTCTTTATAAATTGTTATGTTTATGAACACTTCTTTGATTTATAGTTTGTACAAATGTATAATCTACTTTTTCTAATTCAACGTTGTTTATGACTACTTTTACAAACATCAAATGAAAGGTGAATCGTATGCTAGGAGGAACGAAATTATGCATTGCTATTCTTTTCTAAATAAGGAAGAAATTCCAACGCACGGTCCTTATCATTTGCCTACAATAAGCAGCCAACCTTTCATGAAACTTACTGAAATATGTGTAAAAATGTGAGATTGTTAATTTTGTTAAAAAATTATGCAGCATTGGGACTCAATGTTTTTTTCAGTATATTTATTATCCATATGAAGTCACGTGACAAAGAGACTGACTGCTAAAGATTAAAATGCCAGTGTTATTTGTCTACAAAAGGAAGATAAAATAGTTTATTGTTCCGACTTTGACCAATAAATTAGTTACAAGTTAAATGTATGTGACCTCGATAAATCATAAACATATGATACTTGTTCCTTTCTAGCAGCCGACCAGTTTACAAACTTCAATCTTTAATGAGATGAATTATGTTTTAATGTTTTTTTTTATAGTAGAAAATGTATTAAAATGGAACATATCTCTTCAAAACAACAAAATTAATAATTTTGTCGCACCATCTACTGACCATTCAAGCTCGACATATATCGTGTTCAATAGCATTTCAAGTTGGGTATATCTTCTAATCACGAATCCTAAATATATATCTTATAATCAGCCATTCATTAGTATAATAGAATACATATCGCAGTATCGATAAGACTGATCAAAGGCACACGCCTACACGTCCATGCGACACAAACAAATAAAATCAATATTTTACATTAGATAATTATTATCCATCTTTGCATAATTCATTGTTGGGAGGTTAATCAGCTGTTATTTACCTCGATTGAATTTCTATCAACTGTAAGTAGTTGAAGCATTCAATAAAATTGCAGTTTCATGCTCATCAGACAATTTGATAAGTTTTGACTCAATCAGTCATGGAGACTTTTATGAAAAATAAATTAAGGATCACATAAACGTAAACAAAAATGGCTAGAATATTGACTTAGTTGGAGATTCATCTTTTCGACTAAAGATAAAAAGTGATTCGATTATTACCAAATAAAAGTCTAGAGTCTAGTATGTTGGGTCTTTAATGGGTGTTTAGAAAATATATAATATAATAAGTGCTTAGAAAAGGTTTCTAATATATACTTCTATCTATCTATCTATCTATCTATCTATCTATCTATCTATCTATCTATCTATCTATCTATCTATCTATCTATCTATCTATCTATCTATCTATCTATCTATCTATCTATCTGTCTGTTTATCTATCTACCTATCTATCTACCTATCTATCTATCTATCTATCTATCTATCTATCTATCTATCTATCTATCTATCTATCTATCTATCTATCTATCTATCTATCTATCTATCTATCTATCTATCTATCTATCAATCTACATTTTCTTTCTTTGTCTATTAAGCACATCATCTATCGGGAGTGTTAGGTGACAAGGGCTGCTACTTAGTAACAAAGAAATAAGTGAAAGACAACAAGCTTTGTATATTTAAAAAAAAAAAACATTTTATTTCCCTAGACAACAATGCAAATATTTATAAAAACGACTGTGAATATAATCCAAATATGATTCTGAGAATAAAAACACAAGTCCTATTACTAAATAGTCATATAATAATACAGGTTCCAGTCCCAACGACGTATGACTATGAAGGGCGATGACGTCGGATATAGTCCAATATATGAATAATAATAATTCCTAACCTGAATCGCAGTGTTTGTTTCCGAATAATTCCAGAATTAATTTCTTTGAATATCTTTCAAAATGATTTTATAAGAAAGTCAACTTGTTGAGTGTCCAAAAAATAAATTATTGAATCTAAATATCATAATAATAATAAAATAGTCATGCAAAAAATTAAAAACAACACCTTGTTTATTCAAGGTTTTTAATGACTCCAGCCAAAACAATATTAAGAATACGTATTTGCACACAAAAAAAACAGTTTAAATCTTGCGAGATACGTCACGTGGTCTCTTACTACTCTATTTATGTCACATCCGCAGTACAGACCGATTTAAAAACCAATCAAACAAATAGATTGTTTACAACCATTCATCGCGCAGAAAAAGTATGTCTGTGATGCATACCAATCATTTTAAATTCCAGTTGATTTGTTACCAATGTGTGGCGAACTAACTGCCAACCCTCACGTGTTACTATTTCGTCTTAAAAAAAACAAAGTTTGTGCTAAAATTATATCTCACTACTAAAAATAAAATCCCGAATAAGAGAAAAAAAAATTGTTCATTGCAATTAAATAAAATCAAACAAAACTGAAATTAAAATAATTTTAAACGTTTCACAAAAGCAACCTACTCATATATATGTAACAGGAGTCACTATAAATCAGTACAAAATAAATGTCCTGACAGATGGGTTATCACTGTATCCCCTTATCACATAGTAACTTAATTTGTAAATAATGTTAGAAAGCCATTACAGGTAGCGAGTTTTATATATTTTAGAAAGTTTATTATATGTCGAATCAAATATGTATGTATGTATTTATGTGTGTATGTATGTATGTATATATGCATGGGTGTGTGTGTATGTGTATGCATGCATGCATGCATGCATGCATGCATGCATGCATGCATGTATGTATGTATGTATGTATGTATGTATGTATGTATGTATGTATGTATGTATGTATGTATGTATGTATGTATGTATGTATGTATGTATGTATGTATGTATGTATGTATGTATGTATGTATGTAAAATTGTATGTATAATTGTATGTATAACTGTATAAATTTGTTTGGTTCAACGTCAACACAATACCGATTATATTGTTTTATTCTTTAATTTGGATTACTTCTTAACGTCGCACACGAATGGATGCATCATCTCGAGACATTTGAAACATAATTATTTTCCTAGAGAAACCAACCTGGCCGACACAATCAAGTCTGGGCAGGATTTGAAATCGCGCGGTTTTCCTTGGCTGGTCTGGCGCTCTAATCCCTAAATCACCAAGCCACTGTGGTTCCGCTATCACTTCTACATTTTTCGTGATGACACCATATTAAGTATATATATATATATATATATATATATATATATATATATATATAGAGAGAGAGAGAGAGAGAGAGAGAGAGAGAGAGAGAGAGAGAGAGAGAGAGAGAGAGAGAGAGAGAGAGAGAGAGAGAGAAAGAGAGAGAGAGAGAATACAAAATAATATGGGGGATAAATAACAACCCTTTCAAGCGTACTGGATCCACCAAGGGATCACGTGTGTCATGGATTTATTAAAATAGATGCAATAAACTGACGACGAACAGTACGAAACTAGTAACTAACTAGCCTAAGCGCTCTTGACTCTTAATGAGTCTTTTTGTTGTTTGAATTTTCAAAAATTACGTATGAAACTATTGTAAATAATTTTACTTTAATTGCGATCTGAGATAAGCATGACAGTAAGACTCAAATATGAAAAATTCTTTTTCGCAAGATTGAGATAGTAAAGTCATTATAGATGTTTGCAAGGTATAGTTCTTTAACGATTGATTCCAATCATTAAGGGAATGTTCACTGTTTCATTATGTAACGTTTGACTCAGCTCATTCAGGAAATGGGAATTGTCTGGTTCTAGAAAGTTTGACTCAGGTTTTAAGGAAATAGTCAATGTCTGGTTATATAACCTTCGACCCAAATCATTAAGGAAATGTACAATGTCTTGTTCAATAACGTTTGACTCAGATCATTCAGAAAATGGGCAATGTAATGTTTGACTCGGATCATAACTGAAATGGGAAATGCCTGGTTCTATAAAGCGGTTATAGAAATGGGCAATATCTAGTTATATTACCCTTGAATCATGTCATTCATGAAAGAAAGAATCATGAAAATATCAATCATAGTACCCACTAGAATTACAAACTCAAATTTTGTTTATCCGTGATAGGTTCCAAAATATAGTAATACTTTCAGGCTAACATATAGTTCCTCTTTTTATTAGTGATGTAGGTAACTCTATAGTCTAGTTGTACTCCAAAGCGATGTTTCCTTATTAAGCTAATGGAACCAGTGAGCACGCGTATTATCATTTCTTGTGTATAGAACAACGCAATAACTTAGCTATCCCATTAAATATGTTTGCTAGCCGAAAATCAATTTATGTCTCCAGCACGACATGTTACCTCAATGCACTGTATCCCCATGCACTTTGAGAGACGATGAGTGCAATAATCCAATAATCTTGTTAACTGTATTTTTATACATTCTGAAAGACGAGAAGTACGATGATATTATTGACTGTATCACCTATGCACTCTAAGAGACGAGATGTACAGTGATGTTATTGCAACCACTGTCTCTAAATAAATATTGAAAACTAATTACTTTTATTACATATTTAGCTCTGAAATATGAAAACTTTTTTTCTTCCTTGTTAATGTTAAATGCTTGCATTTGGGTAAAACATTAAATACAGGATTTACGTCATATTGTTGTACCTGAAAACCATATATTTTAACGCACAGCTTAGCCACTCGTTAAAATATCATTTTCTTCATACCACAGGATGAATTAGCGTAGGAAAAGACAATATTCTATATATACATAATTTATGTCGCAAACGTAACATTAATTTGTTCAAACAAAATCTTAATAAAAGTATATACGACCCTTTGGGAATTCATTAAAGATTCGCAACCTGCCTTAAAGTAGCCTAAAAAATATTTATTGTTTTAGAGTATCAATGCAATCACAGCTGCCACGGAGACAAAACTGCCCAGTAACGTATATTTTACTTAATGTGCTTAAAAAGTGTTAACGAGTCTATGCTTTCAAAATAAGTAACAGAAAAGAGGAAAGACAACAAGCTAAATTTGACAAATGATTTATTTTCTAGAATAGAAGGTGAAAACTTAAAAAAGAGGTATTTATGGTTTTGTAAGTTAAATCCAGATCTAATCCAATAATTAAAAAGTAGATAACCTAGTAATAAAATGTCCCAAATGCAAGTGGGTTCGAGACCCGATGACATCTGACATTGAAGGCGATGACGTCAGCTGTGGTCAGCGAAGTGCTACTGTGTCAGTAGTCTCTTGTTGCATGACAGAAAAAATTTAAGTTCTGAGTTCAACATAAATTCCAACGAATGTCAATATCCAAGATTTTTGTCAGAGTTCTTTTTTATTTACAGTTAAAATTATCACTTGAATACAAACAGGTCACACCATAATAAAACTTAATGTGTCAAGTACTTTAAGCCCAACTGAATAAACCGTTGTCAACACATCAGTTATACGACTAATTTAGACTCAGAAGAAATCGCCGGATGTGAGTCAAACGTTCATTCTTACGGAAAAAAATAGATGTTTGCTACCAAATGTTATATGCTTAAAATCACATAGTCTAGGTATTACCTTGACTCTATTTATTGATTCTTGCTCTGATAAAGATAACAAAATTAAAAGAAAAACGCTGTTTACCGTAACTATCACTGATCTACATACAATCTTTTTTATTAGTTGCTTACGTCAATGAAATAAAAAGTAAATAAAGTCAATCAGATCAAACAAAACTGAACTCAACTTTTGGACAATGTCAAACTCAGTTAAAAAGGTTACATTACAAAAACATGGATAAAAAAATAAAATGAAGAAACAATTAAAATTAATACACAAAACAAAAGAGAAATAGAAAATTTTAAAGATTGAAAGTTTAATGAAATCCTAAGTTTAATGGCCTATTTGTTTATACATATGTATCGACAACAAGGTACCACTTCGTATGCTTTGAAACGTTGTGTTTCCATTACGTTTCAAAAGGTACCGAAATTAGAATTTAGCTGCCACATTTACTTCATTTATTTTGATTGGAATCTTTGGATTACTTTAACCTATAATTATGATTCTAGTACTGTTAAACGTTTTAACAAATTTCTTTTCTTTTAGGTACAGATGTACCATTTTTGTAACAATCCTGGGCTCTATAAGAGATTTCTGTGTTAGCGTATTAAACTCCAGGTAGAGGCTAGTCACTGGTGTTAAAATATTTCTTATTAGCGAAGAAACAATAAACCTTACTTTGATATAATTGCATAAGCCTGCGGTGGTCCAATAAGAATTTTATACTTTATGGCATGAATGTTAAGGGATTTCAAGTCAGTTATATACAAAATAGGAGGACAATGTATTGAAGAGCCAGGAAGTTATTACATTATTAGTGTGGCCATATCATTCTTTTAACTACCTGGCTGTAAAGAAAACACAATGTAGCGCTTTTCTTTTAGAAAGACGGAATGATCCACAAAACTTCATTCCCTTCTTCTCTTCTGCAGTGTTATGAAACGACAGCCTGTAAATAATTAAGTCAGGAGCGTCAACTTCTTGATCCCGTAATTATTCCTCTTGATCTCTTAAAGTAAATGAATAATCACCAGTGTTATTTAAAGAAGCAAATAATTGTTTTTCTTGGCAAGTTACACGTAGGCTCATACAAATATAACATAATACATTTACAAGAATCATGAAGGATTTTGAAAACTTTTAAACTCTCTCTCAATGGTGGTTAAACGAGAAGAAGAGTGCGGGCATAGCCTGCGCGCTTTCCCAAACAATGAGCTAAAATTATACCCTAGGAATTCTAAAAAAATGCACTGAGTCATTATATATATTTTATACGTTCCCTAAAAGATATTTAGAAAACAGCTCCTCGTGTAAAGGAAATAAATTATAATGACACATAAGTTTGTAGCTGTTAAAATGCTGAGTAAACATTGTGAATAATTTAAGCTAATGATGCCGTTGGTAAGTCATCCATTGTTAGTCAGGGATTGCAAATAAAACAAAAGCACTAAGGATAAAATAAAATTGCTTCATGTTCGAATGCACAAGAGATCACAATTAAAGGAAAGAAAGAAGAAATAATTGAAAATCGGTCTTAAATAAGCAATCCACTAATGTGATTTTTGTTCGGCGCTGTCTTCAAATCAAATCAGTGTATCGGCTTGTGACTTAGATTTTTAAGGTAGTTAATACATTTATATCGCTACAATGACTGCTATCTTAAGTATGACTCGGCCCAGCCGGGTTTGAACCCGCGACCTACCACATCCGAGACGAAAGCTCTAACCATATATATATATATGGTTAGAGCTTCTAATATAATATCACCTTGTTATGTTGCTGATCTTATTCAAAAGTACCAAAAGTACTGCTTATGCATGCTCTATCTGCTACAATGTTCAAATAGAATGCCTAAGGAAAGGCATAAAATTACAAAAATTTAAAATTATTTTCATCAATACGTTTTATTGGTTAGTGCGTTGTTAATTTTCTTTCCTAAAGCTGTTGACATATAATTTATCTCAATGAGTTTTATGAAATAAATTACAAAAAATCGGCGGGTTTGTAGTGCATTTGTTGAAATGCATTTCGTCTTCAAACGATATTTGTAGGAGAAATAGTCATATCTACATCCTACAACGGTCTGATTTACTGACATTTCAAATGAAGAAGTCACTTGTTCTTGTGGGGTGGGTTTACAGTTAAGTCATTTTCAGGATGACCATTCAGTGATAAAAAGCAAACATTTTTTATAGTCGAGATTCTAAAATACTAGAGTTTTCTGAATTCATATAATCTTGGCGCACAAACCTGTTTGTCTCCAAGGGTTTCACAAATAAGGAATTAAAATAGTTCACGTGAGTCCAAATTATGTTTATAAAACCTTTAAAATTCAATGTATTGCTCCAACTTTATGCTATAATCATTTATACAATTAAACAGCTTGGTCAATTACAGAAGACATAAGGTTTTACAATATATATATATATATATATATATATATATATATATATATATATATATATATATATATATATATATATATATATATATATATATATGGGCTAAAACTATTGGTACAGCTTTTCAAAGCCATACCTAATGCGTGAACACGTGAATAGTTAAGACAACCACTGTTTTCCAATTGCAAAATTCAAACCTGAGAGTGATTCATATGCTTATGCTGATAGATTGAGTCATGGTTCTGTAGGTTTGTATAGGATGACAGATAAAAGATGTAAGCTTCAGGTTTCGCTGAAATATAATAGGTAAGTACATTAATTTTATTTTTTTCATACACTTACGAAGACTCCAATTGAGAGAAATTCAGTCATGCATGCTCTATACCACGTGCAAATAATCAAATGTGCCACTTAAAACTACTCAGCTTATTAGTAAAATGTTTGTGACTAAATGAAATAGCCCGTGTACAAACCGTTATTACATTTTCATTCCGAACGGTAATTAGTTCTCCATTGCCCTTAATGGAGAGGGTTTGAAAATTAAATCTGTGTTAACTTTAAATATGGACACATATGTCATCCAGACAAAATCTCTAGAAAGAAATTGGGAACATAAGTGTTCTATACATTCCTGTTTCCCAATTTATCCGCCGTAGATCACAACGTGACTGGTAAGACCATGATCATAATTAAACCAAACAAATCACCAAAATGATATCTAAAACCTTTATCGTTCAACAAACAATAAAACGTGAAAAAAAAAACATTAAAAAAGTGACTTTTTTGTCCTTACATAGCAACACCGTTTTCTCCTTTTTGTTCAATATGTTATCATCGCAGTAAAAAATAGTTATCCATGTTTCTCCACCATTTGTATTTGTACGTTTACAAAACCATGAAGAACATTTTTCGGATCTGTCAATGACGCAAATTGCGGATAAAAGTGTAATCATAATATAAATGTATACATTTTATGCGAAAATAATTCTATTATCGTAAAATAATTTTATCTCGTGTTTCAAATCAATTTGAAACATAAATGATTTTATGTCAGGCCAAACTTTGTTTCTATGAGACCAGAGTCTCTTTTTAGTGCTTAACCTGTGAAGGAATTTTCAGAATAGAAGTAAGGAACTTGAAGACACTTTTTGATTACTCTTAGTCATTCATGGGAATGATATTAATTTTAATTAAGGCATTTGGTGGATGATGAATCTTTTGTTAAAAAGCATAGTTCATTTTGTAAGCTTCTATACATTATGAAGGCTCTTGAAGGCTGCTTTTGTGATTCAGAACATCATTGGATTACCATTCTTTTATAACGTTGACAACAAGTGTTATTTTACCTTTTTCTAGTAAGAGATTTCTTATGTTACTAAAGATTATGCTTTTTAATAACAAGTTCATTATTATAATTGAATTCAATACATTTTGATCTTACCCTATCTTCCTAATCGGTTTTGCTTTGCCATCACTTACTTCTAGCTCAACGTCCTCCTTCTCTACTTCCTCCTCTTCATCCTTTCTCTCCCATCCTAATTTTTTCTTCTCTACATCAACATTGATTATGACGTAACTATATGTCTGCAGTAAAACAGTAAAACAGGTTGAAGCTGACTGTGGTTAAATAATATTTCCATTACTTGTCATAATTTATATTGACACAGTGGCTCCTGGGCGCTTATTTCAACTGGATCTATATCACTAATGGCCAATTGCTATCATCCATTTTCATGGTAATCAAGGTACCAAGAATGAATTGGTCATCACATTGTGCTCATAATAATAAACGAATACATAGAAGGTTTCCCCAACGTACAGAAGATTTATCTGTTGTTGAAGCGGATCATTTACAAACGGTTATATGGTATATATCAACCGCCATACAGACACCGAAGGGGAATAGTGCGTTATACTTGCATTTTTGACGTTTTGATCTTTGCAAGCTTTCACATATACAGTTTAGCGTTCAGTATATGGGCTCTGCATATAATCGTTTATTATATTGCGTATCAATTATTTCATTTTTACAAAATTATATTTTATCATCACGTTAGTGTGTTTATGCATTTGATTGGAAACGGGTCCTAATTTCATTTTGACTTTGTATCATTTGGATACTTCAATTCATGTTCCTTGGCTATTTGTTTGATTTTGACAACAATAAAAATGCAAGAAACTTTTAATCCTACGCAAAAGCAAATACCCAAATCATTTGCCATCGATTTTATTGGTAATCAAAATGTAATATCATAATGTTATGCTCCTTTTATGAAATCTATTATTCCATGTTTTTATAAAATTCTAATTTTTTAAAATTAAAGCAACTTATTAATACATATCATTAATTTACAGTTGTGTTGATTACCTTTATTAAACACTTTTTCTCATATTGGATGCTAAAATATATTTCGATCATATCAATGCGCACTTCTTGCTACAAATAAATTTGCAGTCAAGCTAACTATGACATCTGAAACCGCAAAGCTTTTTCTTCACAATGGCAGGTGTAATAAAACTCAATAATGAAGGTGTCTGAATTTTCGTACGTTTTAAACGATAATACGATATACGAACGATAAGGTACAACCGTTACGCTTGTCGAGGTAAAGCAAAGAATTTAGGTTCAAAGACAAAACAAAAATGAAAACATTAAGAATTTGATTCCTACATAAATTACTACCACCTTCTAATTCATGAGACCCAAAGATGTTTTGTTTTTCTTTTTTGTCATCTGCATTGTCTAATGTATAATAAGACTCGTATATGGTACAAAAAAGACCTATTTGAGTTGGAAGTCAATGCTGAGGAAATGCCACTGACATATGGTTAGAGCACAAGGCGAGGCTCTTTCACCCAATTCAGGGTAAACATTGTGTACTCTAGATGTAGACACATATGCTAAATAGTTATTTCGTTTCATGTTTGTCTTTTATACTTCTAATTCACGAATAAATTCGCAACAAAATGTCAAATAGTCTGTAAAATTCTTGTGAAAATTAACTATAGATTTTTCCCTTTATCATGAAATATGATACCTTTACACGAGTTTTATTGCTACGAATTCTTTTGATACGCTTAACAAATGGATATTGGATTCAGACTTATAGTTTTTGAACTGCTCTCCAGCAAGATGGTTCTGATAAAAGTTTGCTGTTCGGATTGTAGTTAGATATAAATTAAATTATCTCTAACATCATTATAATTTATTAATATTATTTATGCGTATTTCCGTCGAATAAAATATCGATGCAAGGATTGGAATTTCATATAGTATAATTAACAATTAAACACTATTATAGTGACTTATTATGATTACTAATGTTAGTACTGAGCTTCATCGCAATTTAGATTGTATAGATTCTTGTGGTAATATCTTTGTTGAATTTCCATTTACAAGCGAAGTGCATTTTTGTGATCGAAAATTTAAAATGACATATTCATTTTGAGAAAATTACGCAATTCTTCTTTGAATTAACAGTCTAACAATGGACCACATAATCAGATATAGAACAATTTTTAAACTCCAAGCAACAAATGACAACACGTTACACTCCAAAAATCATTTGAAATTATAGAAATCCAAAAATGTTTACATAAAAGTTAAATATTTCTTGCTTGATAAATGTCTCAGTGCAGTGAATATGATATACATGCCAATACACCTATATATGATTTTTAACTTGATAAAGAATGTCCTAATGGCACGAATATCAGGTACATGCTTTTTATGCATAGAAACGGAATAGTTGATAACACTGTCCAATTTATTGTTTAGAAACTGGTTATCTGCTTTCAGTATTCAGTTCCTTAAATGAAATTAATATTCCGACTTGGTTTATAAGAAGAAGAACAAGAACAACAACAACAATAATAATAACAATAATAATAATAACAATAATAATAATAATAATAATAATAATAATAATAATAATAATAATAATAATGAAGAGAGTGATGGTGTATTTTAATATCATTGCGAAAGGCATTCTACCATGCTGATGCCAAATATGTAAAATATGTTTTGAATTTAGGAAGATGAAGATTAAAATTCGAAATAGGCAAAATAGTGTGTGAATGGAATATGAAATCTGGAATAGAGATCTCACTGATATATTGTGGAACCATTTTATAAAACGATTTTTGTCTAAATAGCTTTAACATACTCTATATTTAAAATAACGAAAAAAGGATAATCTTTGTAACAATTATAGAGGCTTGTTTTGGGAGTTTGAATATTTGATAAGATTAGCAGTATTGAATCATTTGAGGTATAGGTTATGACACATACGAGGACCGTCTGTTACATAACGTTATACTGCAAGATATTACAGAACATACAACTTTATTTTGATTTTACCATGATACATACATGTCAATAATCACACATGCCATATTTTGATTTATTTTAGTTCACTGATCAAATATATTGATATCCTCAAATTGTATTTATTCTTTATCCTTTTCTTATATACAGTTTATATTTCTGTGTTTAATTGCATTTATTTTATTTGTTTCTAACATCGTCAACGTCATGTTATACATTTGGTTTCATGAGAACGGATTGCATTACCCAAGATAGGTAATGTTGTGTCATTCACAAAATATCATATTTGGTGAATATTATATGAAGCGGTAAATTAGTAATGACAATAAAAAGAGCAAAGGGCTATCAATAGAACCTTGATGGATTCCGCTTTTGATATATTGTAAAAGTAGGTGCATCAGTACTGATTTTGTAGTCCATTAGCTGATTTCAAAATTATATCATGATTGACTAATTCAAACTGATTTAAAATCTAAATAAATTGCTTCGATAGTTTTCCGTCACCTATAGCTGCTAGCCATGTACTAAACAACGTTATCAGGGCATTGTTGCATGAATGGATTTTGGGGATAGATGGACATGAGTTATATGAAAGATTAAATTTCTATAAAAATAGGTGTTGATGAAGGGCAGTCTGCATTTCAAACATTACAGTTGATAAATGTGATAATAGTCGATAATTGTTTGCTGACATCTTTAGCGTTGTTTAAAGACTGGGAACGCTGGTTAATTTCAGATTTGTTGGAATGATTCCAGTATCAATAATTTGCTTGTAATTAGCAAGCTAAGAATGGAAGGGCAGCAACTTGAGCTGACAGTCTGAGTAGTTCTTGTGATATTTCATCTAGCCCTGCTGCTCTGATGCCGTCGAGATTCTCCATAATATCTTAACTTCTTGAACGCATGCAACGGATTGGAATGTTATATAAGACGTGACGTTTGACTCTAAAAATCTATAACGAACGATAAGTCTTGTGGTGCGGAATAATATTTTGCAAGTATTGAAATTAATTTTCTAAATTTGATATTTGTATTATGTGCAATATCTAATAACTCTGTACAAGTATGCTTAATGGTTGCTATTTCTGAATGGAACTCACGAACTTTTGATAGTAAATTTAAGTTACAAAAATGTTCCGTAATTTTTTGCGGTCATTTTCGTTCCAAATTAATCGTATAAAGTGTTTTATCTACTTTATCGATTAAACATTTCACTCAATTTATGTGGGTTTTCTAACTTTGTGATAGAAATAACTTAGTTCCATGGGGCTCCTTATTTCAGAGTTAGAAGATCGCATTCGGTTTGACTTGCTGAACTCTGTCTGTAATATTGAAAGCTGACATTCTTAAGTCCATGCGTTGATCAGGATCATTCCCTCTGACATATATGACTGATGTACTTCAGTTAGCAAGATCCATCGATAGTAACATCACACCAAGGATGGCTGTATAAACTTGCAAGCAAGAAAGCTAGATAGGTTTAGGTATTGGACTTCCATTGACACAGGCTTTGTGCTGTAATGCTCCTCTTGCGGTTTGTTGATTAAGTTCAACGTCACACTCAGCGTCATTATTAGTAGCTGACGCTATAGTTGTGGGCAGAATTTCAAGCAAAACGTGTGTTGGATTGATTTGGTTTTAACATTTCTACTTCTGTCTGCTACTGACTGTTTTCTTGAAAATATTTAGTTTGGTTATATTTTTATCACGATTTGTATGGTATCAAATTTTCATGAGAAATGTTCATATTGTGGTGAAATGAAGTAAGCTGATCATTGACAATGAGCATGTTGTCATGGAGGCGTTTTTACAAGGCAATAATGGACTTTAAAATACATTTTGTGATGCAGAAGAGTTGTAAAATTTCTTTTATTGACTTTACAGATAACGATATATGTCTACAGTCAAAGCATCACCAGGAAAGGATGAAATTTTATCTTCACTTTCAATCCCTACGCAGTCGCCATGGAACCAGGACACGCAAGCATTGCATTGTGTGATCCCTTAATTGGTATAAATATGTTTACAGTTTACAATGCAAATTATATTTGTTGCTACCTGACTCATATGTTTGGATGTTTCATGTTAATGAAGAGTTTTTTTTTATTTTGTTTATTCTGAGGGTGATGATATATTTGACAATAATTTCTTTTTTTATTATGATTTGTGTTGTCTAAGATCCTTCGGCTATTTTTTAAGACGATGTTTGTTTAAATACCTGGGTAATCCATTGCATACATGTAGATATAAATTAAGAATAAATTCTGCTAGATATATACTTAATTGAATCAAACTTTAGGTTGATAATGGTGTTTGTTTTTGTACAGCATAGTTCATGAGTGTTTTAAGCACTTGAGACGTACTTCCTAGTTACTGATGGACTGATATAATGTGACGAATGTGAGTAATTTTCACCTCAGAACATTACGAGTTTGTGCCACTTTAAATCGGGAAATTTACTTAGCATTAACGCAAGTCACTAACCTCTACATTTTTCTGTATGTATAGCAATCCTTCAAGAATATTAATCCAAAATATATACTATATGATCACATGGAATTGTAAGTAAACCACTACAGTAAGCGGCTATTTTCTTTTCAGATTGTTATTTCCTTCAATACAATTTAGTTGTTTTGTTGACACGTTTTAGCAGTTAACATTTAAAATCATTAGACACGCATATTTTACACGTACCAAACTTTTAAGGGACTCACTTGATAATGAATTAAATGTTTCAAATATAAATCTAAGGAAAATGGCAATTTTCTCTCCTTTGTTTAAATGATGATCTCTGTCACTCTTACTATTTATATCCTCATCAAAGAGATGCATTACATCAAAGGTGAATAGTAATAGTAGTCTTTACTCGGGGAATATTATTTGCTTGATACTGAATACAGTAAATTATCAAAGGAATGATCCAGTTTACAGTTTGAGACTGTGTATACAATACACCATCTTGAGAAAATAATCAGATACCACGCAGTTTACTCTCAGATTCACAACACCTAGTTTGGAATTGCCAACATCATCGTGTCTGGCTTGCTTTGTGTTATATAAACTGATATGTTATCAGCATATTGAGCATAAATATTACTGACAGACAATTGTCAGTAATGCCCATGCCATTCAATCGGTTAATGTGCGTATCTGTATATAACAGTTTACGGTAGTTAAAGTAGCTCAACACTTTGTCCAAACTTATCGTTTCTCCTTTCATAATTTCTGAAGAGACATTTGAAAAGAATGACATGTTAAAACATCCAAAGGAAAGTAAGCTAATAATGCTGATGAATATGTTTATAAATAAATAATATTAATTTTTATGTCAACATGAAAAGCTCTTTAGCTAAAGTACTCGTTTAATGATAACGAGCTAAGGTAGTTAATTGTCAGATTAGAGTGATCTTTATTTATTCGAGCATAGGTATAGATTATTATTTTGTTCGTGGATGACATCTTCGGACGATTGAATCAGCAAACGAGTCGTACAAGCACATAAATTAAATTTGTCAGTACAACTTGAAAACGATATTTAGTTGTCAGTTACGTTTGAGTACACTCAAAGAATATTCATATTACGACATTCCTTTTTTATTATTTAATTAGGAAGATCTTCAGATGATAAAATAGTTGTTTCTTTGCTTTTGAAACTGATTTGTTTTGAATATATACGTTTGTTGTAGATAATATTGAAATGCAGATCTCGCGTGCACGCTTTGAAAGAATTTTGATAGCAGTAATTGTTGCCCTGAACATAGATCGATTAGAGCTTCGTTTCCAATAAAACTATCCAAACGTATCCCGCAATTCGATACATTTATGAATAGCTCACACACGTGCGGTCTGGTCAACCAATCAAATTCTATTAGGAGGGAGGACGTAACGGAGTGTCAGATAACCATTGTGTTTATAAACATTGCCGAGGACAATTAGGCAATGGGGAATAATTATATGGATGATAAAAGATGGTATAAGTGTGATAAATACAAGTGTCAACAGTTGATATAAGCCAATATATCATTTATTATATGTGTGCTTTTCATTGAACGTGTGATTGTAACGACCGTCTGGAATAAGTTTAAAGTATTCTTTCTCCGATGACAGTCTTCGAATACATATATCTTTCTTGTATGAAGAGAAAAACTCCCAAGAAAGGTAAGTTAAAGTTTTCACAAGGCTTTAAATTGATAAAAAATGTTCATACTGCTGTACACTGAGCGTTAAGAAGACTAGAGCATTTGTATTGAAATAGATGACCATGTGTACATTTCTTTAGTTTTCATTATTATCATTGTGACCATTATGATGCTGATGATAATGATGATGAAGATGATGATGATGATGATGATGATGATGATGATGATGATTATTATTATTACTATTATTATTATTATTATTATTATTATTATTATTATTATTATTATTATTATTATTATTATTATTAATGATCATCCATTCACGTTCTATTAAAATGAAGAATTTGCTTCATATTAGTATCGGTATTAGTATATGTTTTAGTATTATCATTATTATTATTATTATTATTATTATTATTATTATTATTATTATTATTATTATTATTATTATTATTATTATTGAAGTCTATATTCTATGATAATAGACTAAAATCACTAAAGTCTACTACTGCACTTAGTAGTTATTTTCATCGTCAGCATCAACGTATTTCGTCTCTCATATAGGATATCTTATCAGCATCACTGTCTCGTTTTTAAAATATTTGTTACTAATTGGTTAGCGTCATCATTATAATGTCCGCAATTACCATCCGATATGGCAATGATATTTATGAAAATTTCTTCCCGCTGTCAACGACCTAATTTTTGTTAGGACTTCCATATTCACAAACTGTTTTAAACCCTTCGGACATCAAACTACATTTTTATATTCTTTTTTCTTTTACATTCTTTTTGGTTACATTTACATTCTCTATATTTATGTTCTTTCTTTCTTCATCTAAAACTTTTGAGTAAATATGTTTACCTCTACGGTTCACGAAAACATATCGTTTTGAATAGAGAGATATTGTTGCAATCACATCGAAATGTGGAATCGTTTTAAATAGCATCGAACAGTGGAATCATTTTGAAATTGCTTTGAACAGTGAAATTGTTCTGAAATCACATTGAACAGTGTACTCATTTTGCAATCGCATCGAACAGTTCAATCATTTTGTAATAACCTATGATTTTTTAATTTTTTTATATATGTTGTCTTTGTTAGTTCTTTCACTTAATTATCCAATGGACAGCAAACTATTTTGAATTAAGCTTTGACACGGTACGTCCAAATTGAAATTATTAACTAACTGATCTTGTGACTTTTTCTAAGGTTAAAGATGTTAATGATTAGCGATTGATTAGTTTGTTGGTTTTTAATGGCACATAAAGATGGTAATCATTGATCCTTTATTGGTTTTCCGGTTATTAACATCACTTTTAGCACATTTAACATATAGAATGAGGAAGATATTGGAAGTAAATGCCTAATAACAAGCGATTCGTTGTTTACGAGTCTGACAGAACTGCGACTCGCTCAATCACTGAATCTCTCGAATGGTGTAAAGCCTAACATAACGGTGTATTGCAATTTTGCTCTTGTAGAAAACGGTACATAGAAGAGTTAGCTCCCATACACCATTTATGCCTGCGCCATTGATATGGCCTTGTTGGCATCGTGGAAATGTTATTATAAGGATTACAGGGGCTTGGATGGGAGGGAAGGAAAACACGTGATATTGCAGGGTCCGAATATTTGTTATATGAAATATCCGTGAAAGATAGGTTTACTACGCAACATCAGGCTAATAAATGACCGTGGGAGTTGAAAACAATTCAAAGGGAATGAATAAAAACAACATAATCTCTTGCATACCTACAAACCCGCTTGCTTGTGTTTAAATTGTGTACACTTTTATGTTATTAGATTATCTCTGTGCAGAGGAGTCTCCGACTTCTTAGCTGAATTAGGCTAATAGTAAGCTAAACATGTCTATACAGGTCTAGTTTCCTGTGTTGCCACCTGCTGAGAATCGCACGAGTTAAATACATCATTTTGACAGAACTGTATAGACGGAAACGTTACCCGGATATAATCGGTAGCAGCAGAGAGGGTGAACCCTACAACAATATATTTGCGACAAAATCGATTAAAGCCTCAGAATGCCAATTGAGCCTTAAATTAAAGGTCCCATCTTAGCGATTTTGTCGTGAATACATTGTCATAACCACACTCAAATTGCTGCCATCTACGTCTACAAATTTTTGCGACAAAATCGATTAAAGCCTCAGAATGCCAATGGAACCTTCCTACGAAATCTCATATTTCAACCAAAAAAAAATAAAGACCCCATCTTAGCGATTTTGTCGCAAATACATTGTCATAACCACACTCAAATTGCTGCCATCTACGGTCGCAAATATGTTGTCATTTCACCCTCTCTGCTGCTGATTAATACAAATTATTTAACCAAATATTTGTTAGCTTTTCACAAACAGACTAATCGATAATACTTCACCACGTAGATCAATTAAATTATTTGACTGATCGGTGAGTGTAAAATTAATTCTGGTTAGTGAATCATTTTGACATTGCATATAGACTGGATTAGTCGGATTCTCAACAATTAAAAATCCGGGGGGTGCTGTTGGTGAAAATGAATAAAGAATGTAACCTTGTCGGGCTTGATTTGATTGTTCCATATTAATTTGATAACTTCCTTCGATTACATCACACGTTAAATTAAGTGCGATCACCGATGAAATATCCACATTGTTCGGTGCGATATGTCTACCGTCGCCGTCGGGAGAATTATTATGAGTGAGGATAATAGGCTTCGGCTGGCTATCTTTCCATGATTGATAGATTTTATTAAATCCTTCGTCGATGGCAGTTCTGAGTTTTTTCTTTAACTCGGGAACGTTATATCCTGGTAATTTATAATTTGGATTTTCATTTATATTTTTTTTATAATCTTGAGCTGAGCTAGTTCTTGAAATCGGGCTATTTTCATCAGTGAAGAGATTAGTAATCCTCGAATTAAATATTTCCATGTCATCGATGATTTTATTACCCGCGGCGACTACACTAGTAAACTCAGCTTGTGTAAGAAAGCCAGATCTTAACGACGGTAATAGCAACAAAAAATCATTATTCATTCTATCAAGGATGTGATCTTTAATGTCTACAAATGTTGGACTTGTTTCATGTATTTCCAGAATTTCACCTTCCTGTGGGATATAATCATTAAAAAATGGAATTCTCCACACATCTTCACCATATTGATTCTTACGTCGATATCTTTTTGTGAAGTTTATATCCTCGAATTTTTTATATCCTTTTGATGGATTTTCAGGTCCTATTTCATCAGTGACATAATCAGATTTTATAGGCTCGGGCGTGGAATTACCAGCACTTCTAGGTGGATCTTCGGGCCATCCTAATACTGTTCTTATTGAACTGTTATAAATATCTACAACGTACCCAGGAGAGCCTATTTCAATTGTAGATGATAGTGTTGGTTCATGAACTGTTATCGCAATTTTTGATTCTTTTTTAGTAATGGATTTTATTCTACGTTGTAATTCATTATTAATTTGCTCAATTTGATAGGACCCAGTTGGTATTGAAACAACGTTCCAATCTGGAGTGTCATCATCTTTTTTATTCCTATATGCAAACACCAGAGAATTATTAGGTCTCTGACCGCCAAATGGAACCGATCTGATATTAGGCCAACTATGATACACTCGTAATTTTGCCAACGCGATTTCCTTTACTGAAACAGGCGAGGGAAAATTCACACTGAATTTAGGGTTTGTTGACGATATTGATATCATGCTTGTTTTCCGCGGAGTGGTATTTTCTGCTATCCGCTGAAGTAGTTGAATCTCTTGCGACATTATTATTATTATTTACAATGTCTAATTTTGCAATAGATGAAAAAACGCTAGCGTTTTTAATCGTAGTATCATAAATACGTATCATCGCGGAGAATTCGTCTTCGGTAATTATCGTATCATCAATCGATGATGACATCAACGAGGATAATTGTGAGTAACCGTTAGATACTGCTTGATGTTTTACTATATAGTCGTTAAGTTTTTCTTGAGAACACGATGATATTTTTTTAGTAATAGCATTTGCAAGTCCAGCAAATGTTGTCACCGCGGAAATAGCAATTGGGACAGCAATCGGAGCTACCATTGTTACTGAAGATAGTATAATACCAGCACCGGCCATTATACCAGATACCGAGTATACTGTAACATCAATTGCGGTAATTCTCCTGCGATACTTTTTAATTTTTATTTCATATTCATCAATGAGTGTTTTGAGTTTTGTTAAGAAGTCTTTGACGGTATCATAGCGATATTGCGATGATGGAATCATATTATTTTAAAACCTCAAGTGGTTTTTAATTGTTTAAAATTCTAATTTAGATCAGCTACAAACTCCATGTACCATACAAATGATGTCTTATTTAAATTAGGATCAGTGCTTGTTATTGTAAACCGTTTGTATTCACCCACGTCAATAGTCGTTGAAATCACGTTGTTGTATCCATATGAAGTCGATGATGATATATTAAACTGATTCAGTGACACTATTGTTAATCGATAAATACCCTTGTTTGACACAGTGAGGGTTACTGTATTCTTTTTAGGTTCCCAATCTAATGATCCAGAGAGAACTGTGTATATCATATTTATGATATTTCTCTCATGAGGAATCTTTATTCTTTCAAGTAGCGGAAGATTGTCTGTTTTAAATTTTGTAATATCCTCGATAGATTTTTTAATACTATTAATGCTATCTCTAATAATACTAAATCCAGCATCATTAATATTTTTAATACTAGCTTTAATTTCATCAAAATTGGATTTAATTTCAGCGAGAGATGGAGAGGTTACCGCTGGTGTTCCAAAGAATTTATTGATAATATTTCTACGAAGGGAAGTATATGTTGTTATATGTTTTTCAAGTTCTTCATTTAAATTTTTTAATGCATCTGTGATTGTAGAAACAAATACACCTGGTTTGAGTTTTCCATCATTTGAATATAACACTATTGTATCTTCAACGACGTCACGTCTTCGTATTAAGACATCATCCAATGAAACATTACTAGATTTCAATTTGCCCTGGCGATCTTGAAATACAACTATTTCCCCAGGATCTACACTTGACAAATTTAATGTCTCGGCGATTTCATCTTCGATTATTTTTTTTACACTTTCGACAGCGAATTTGCTATCGGTTTCTGTTTTTTTTGATTCTGATAAAGGTCGTCCCCAAATATCAATCATTATACGAAAATGCTACGTTTTTCTAAATCATAACGCTATCGTTTTTGCCATTGCCTGCTAGTATATTCATTAACAACAACTTGTGGTGGTTTTCTTGGAAATTTAGATATCTCTGCAAGGAAGTTTAATACTTCACGACCGCATATCGGTGGATCATTTAACTGTTGTGTTGGTAGCGTGGAATAAAAAATTGGAGATGACTTTGTTATTGTGGATACATATCGCATGAATTCTTTTGGTGGAGCTAATCCATATGAATCAAAATAGACAATTCCACGTGGATCAATTGCATATGCGACCCAATGAGTTCCTTTTCCGCTGCTGTTATCGAGATTGATAATACCCGTTTCATTTTTCATTGGTTTTGACGGTAATTGATCTCTCATGAAAACTCCTCTAAAGTTTTTTATTGATAATGATTTTACAGCATCAATTAAATCAAAATTGGACATTGGTGAAAATCCTAGGGATTTTTCCACTAATAAGCCGTTCCTGGTATTCTTAGGCCCGTGCCCTTGTACCAATTGTGTGGAGTTCCTGGTAGTCTTAGACCCTTTCCTTTTTTTTTATAGCCTTTCCCAGTAGCTTTTTTCAAGGCCATTCCTGCAGCAGTACCAACGGCTCCTAACGCTGCCGCCTTCGCAACCGCTGGGGCAGCCGCTGCAATCAATGCTGGAATAGCAGCTAACAGCGGGAATATTCCACCCGATTTTATCATACTGGCGATTGCTGCTTTCGAAAAATCAATTTGAACTCCTCGTTTGTTCTTTAGCGCATCATTGAAATGTTTTATTTGACGATCTGTCAGTGATAATTTATGTGCGCCACCGGACATTTGAGTGGGTTTCAGCGTTATTGTAGTTCCACATTCTTTAGCCGACTTTGATTTCAATTTCTTGACCTGACCATCAGTCAACTGGACATTAACAATACTATATGTCATTCTATTCTAAAATGTAATTTACACTTTCAATTGATCTTATTGTAAAAATCCTAACTACATGTTTTCCACTGGTGCATCAATAAGTCTCATTCGTCCGCCAACTCCTTCTAACAACATTGATTTATCACTGAGAATGACAGCAACTGCTCTATAATCGGCTATACCAGCAGGGCGTTGTACCCGAGCTTGGAAGTATATATCAACAACAGATTGTCTCATCATGTCAAGATGTTCCAATGAAAAGTAATAAATCGGATAGTGTTTTTCAAAATCAATTTGCGATATTTGCAAACCAGTATCAACATTTTGATCACGACCCATATACGACAATATTCTATGATATACACGAGCTATGTAGTTGTTTTCATAATTAAGATGTACAATCTCTGCTGGCTCTTGTTGTCCGTTTATTCTCAACGAAACTTCACTTACTCCTAATTTATCAAATATCATATGACTAGATAATTGTCGACCCACTCGATTTGCATCCTGTAACGCTATAAAGATATGACGTGGAGCTGAAACACCTTGTTTTGATGCTAAGTGCCATGTAAATGTGCCATTTACATTATCCTGCTTCGTATCAGTCGTTGTTGTTAGCCAACTTAGCAATGATTTTCCACCTGTGTCCATAAACGATAGTAATTGTTGCTCTATTGTAACTGCTGGTGTCAAGACGGGTATCCATAAAGTCAATTTCTTTAAAATGACTTTACCATCATCATCAACACCATCAGCATGCCAAATTGCATCATTGTCATTTTCTTTTCGCACTAACACGACTGTATGCTTTGCTCCATAGATGACTTTTCTGACATTTCTACAGAATCCGAATATATGATGTAACGGAATTGCACATGAAAATCGTCGATGTTGTCCTTTTAATGCTCCTTTTCGTGTTGCAAATCCTAGATTGAAATTATCATTGACCTTTTTTAAAATGTCGAATGGATTGGCTGGTTGGGCTTCACGGTCTAGATTAGCATCGAGTTGTTGATTAGCTTCTGCAGTATTTACCGCAGTTAGTACTTTAATAAACTGAATATGGTCAGCATGATCAGAAGTATCCTTAGCAAACATCATAGACGGACCAGCCGACCTTGTATAATCATCAGAATATCTCGCAAGTCCGATTATTGTTGTTGCAATATCAACATCTTGTTCTATTGATTCAATTTCTTTTCCATCAATGATATATCTTGCACTGTTAAATAGCGCCATAATGCCATTATTTACGAAACCAACTCGGATATTTTGGTCATTCCCATATGGTGTATTAGCTGCAACATCTGTTACAAGTTCTCCTTCTACTTCAATAAAC
Organism: Potamilus streckersoni; assembly: GCA_016746295.1. Taxonomy (NCBI): domain Eukaryota; kingdom Metazoa; phylum Mollusca; class Bivalvia; order Unionida; family Unionidae; genus Potamilus; species Potamilus streckersoni. The sequence goes on along the minus strand of JAEAOA010000594.1, from coordinate 248,233 downwards.
GCCTCACACGGCAAAAAGTATCTACTTGTATCTTGAACTTGAAGTTCAACTCTCCCTCGTTGATTAGGCTCTCTTGCAGGATAGGCATAATACTGATAGTTAATTTTAGAATCATCTTTATTCACCGGTGCCGCCATATCAAACGCTGGATCAGCAATTTTTTTAAATGCCATTTATACTAAAACGTATCGTTTTTCTAAATCATTTTCTTTTTCGTCTGACATTTTTACTATTTCCTCCAAGACCGCTTCCCGCTATCATACTTGCAATATTACTACTATCTGGTGAAGTCATTGCTAATGATGCTAGTTTTTGTTCCACTGCGTTATTTATCACTTTACTGACATTTGCAGGCATCATTGTTGTTGAAGGTAGCGGTGGTGGTGGTTTTCGTCCGAATCTAGATTTCACCAATGACGTTATTCTATTCTTTGCGGTAGAAAAGGCCGTTCCTGCAAGATCTCCAACAGCGTTAATTCCCTTATTACGAATAACATCAATGGCTTTCATCGCTAATTGTTTAGCAATTGGTGCTACTTTTGGGGCTGTTCTTGTGAATAAACCCGCTATGGTATTTCCAAGGCCGTCTCCATAGTATGCCTTATAAACGGGCAATCTTGAGTTTACTACATACACGTTTGTTGGTTTATTGTGATTATAGTGTACTATCATCTTATTTGAAATGACTTTGCAATTTCTAAATACAATTTCAATCGCTAAATTCCCCTGGAATTCCGTCCATTAACTCATCCAAGAGTTCTCGATACGTATGAATATCAATTATCCCACCTTGGAATAATCGTCTGCAAATATCAAATGCTTCATTAGTTATTTCGACTGAGTTATTTCCAGCTCGCTTACCTCCCATAAGAACCTCAAGTCGTGATATATCATTAATGATATTACTAGGACACATATGAGAATCATGATGAGAACTTCCATAACCCTCTCCTGAAGAACTTTCTGGTTCGGAAACGTTTTGATTTTCTGCAGCTGATTCGGAAACGTTTTGAATTTCTGGAGATTGTCGACCTCGACCTCGACCTCGACCTCGACTTCGACCTCGACCTCGACTTCGACTTTGTTGTTCTTCTTTTCGTTGTTCTTTTAGTTGTTGTTGTTCTAAACCATACCTATTAACTCCCATTTGAAAAGCTCTGTAATCCAATGTATCCTTATTTAAATTGCCGGGTTCATTTTTATTAATTTTAAATAACCAATCCACCCATTGATCTCGTTTTATTGTGTTTTTTTTATACTCATCTTTTAAAAATTCCCCTCTCTTATAATAACTTTTTATAGCAAAGTCACCAAATGACGCATAGTCTTCAGGTTTCAGCAATTGATATTGTTTGATTTCTTCTATAGCTTCATCAGTGAATTTCTCGTTAAAAGGAACACTTTTTTTAGTGGAAACACTAGCATCTTCAACGTGGTTATCATCAGTATCAATATTACCCATTTGTTGTATTTCTCGCTGAGTTTGTAACTCACCTGAAAGCTGTTTTATTCCCTCGTGAGTTTTTTCAGTTTCTGTAGCAATCTTTCCTAATACATCAATAATAGGTACTGCTCCCTCTTTAGGGATGTCGCCGTATATAGCACGTTCTGTTGCAAGTTTCATATCTTTAGTGGCTTTAGTTACAGGGGCAAAAAGTTGTTCGCTTCCAATAGAAAAGTCAGTCTGCGCTTGCTGTCTAAGTTGTAGTTTATCTCGCACGTTATCTCGAATTGGTATAAACTTTTTCAGTAATGCTAACCTCTCACGGGCTAGTCTGGTACTTAATGCTTCTGATGTCATTATTGGAAATGCTAACGATTTTTCAATTGTCGGTTTCAATACTTGCATCAATCAAACGTCTTATAGATTTCACTTTCAAAGCAATCTCTGACCGAACTTGGTACTGTTCCCCGAGTTTCTTTCTAATTGCTTCAACTATACTAAATAGCCGAATGAATAAATTAATATCATTGTTATACAAAGAAGCATTAACCGCTTTTTGGATTCTTTTTATCAGTGAATACATTTTAGGTAGAACATATCTTCCATGTTTCAATTGTATATCAATTTGTTCAAATTCATTCAAAAGTCTGTCTTCATTCAAAAATTCAGAAAGTACGATTCCTTGATTTCTTAAATTTGATATTTCTGTGATGATAGATGTAATATCTTGAAATTCCATTTATTATTATTACTAATGTATTTGTATCTTTAAAATATTTTTATATACAAAAAAAACAAAACATATACAATGCCCGTCTCTTCCTCATTCGAGTTTCGAGGCAAGAAAGGGCACATACATTAAAGACTTATACAATACCCTAACCCCCCAATCGAGTTCAAGGGCGGGTTATATTGGGTATTAGACGTGAAATCCAAGTGATTTCTTTACAAACATTGAACATATAACATAAAGCCTCATTTGGAACCTCTTTCGCGCCAAACGACGTCAAAGAGGCCCAGAGGGGGGACAGCACATTCTTGGAACTCATTTAGTGCCTTCGCATTATATAAGCCCAAGGGCCACAAACATAGATCTCCCAATTGGAAGCTCTAACGTAACAAATGCTATATTAGGTCTTCCGGAAGATATGTTGTGGGGGGGGACAGTACATTACATATAGGATGATATATATACAATGAATGAATATTTACAATGAATGAGTATTTACAATGCGATTATATAGGATATATACAATGAATGAATATTTACAATGCGATTCAATGAATGAATATTTACAATGCGATTATAGGTTATATATACAATGCGATTCAATGAATGAATATTTACAATGAATGAATATTTACAATGCGATTATATAGGATGGTTATATACAATGAAATGATAGGATGGTTATATGATAGGATGGTTATATGATAGGATGGTATGATAGGGACAGTACAGGACGATACAAACATGAAACGACGGGGCGGACCTACACCCACTTTGCCAATCAAAAGCAACCCAAGAAATTAACCCTGGTTGCAGTTGAAAAAATTCAACCACACCATGTCAATGGCGTGGGAGTTTTAATTGGCAAAGTGGGCTTCGTTTTAAAGCCCCAAACTTATTACGGCTCATATTATATATAAGGTGAACTAATACTGCAGTGTCAATGTGTAGGTGTGTATTTATTTTCCTAGCATTTCATAATGAATATTGTGTAGTAATTTCAATGGAAGCTAAGTATTTAAATAAAACATTAAAACAAGAAATACAACTGTTAAATAATAGCAATTTTTTTATTAATTTCTATAATATTACGATTAAATAATCGTAGTAATAATGGATTTACATGACAAGATAACTCCGTAATGGGGATCCCTGTCAATTCAGGACCTGCTATTTCTTGAATCGAGAATGATATTTTTCTGAATTTTATTACACATAGCCACACTAAAACTAAACTACATGTAGCGCATTTTACTATTTTGACCTCACTAATTTGTAATTTTAAAGTAATTTCATTTTCATACAAACGCTGTTAACGCCGTCTTTGTAATTGGGATTTTTAAAAAATCTATTAATAGACCCCTGGCCTTGGATCTCTGTCAAATAAATTGTCTACCCTGTATAGGTTTTTCCAACAAAACCCTAACTGCTGTTCTCAATACAGTCTTTAGAAACAAGAAACAATAACACAAAATCAAAATCCGTACATACCTGATTACGTATACCGAGTTAACCATTAAATACGTACATGAGATCACACACATCATTAATTCAATCCAATTTCACATGTATTCTCGGACGAATTTCATATCCGGGAATCAATATCGAAAGTAGGATAGTCACGTGACGATCAGTAGTAATGAGGGGAAATACGGAACAAAATAGTAATTATTAAGAGTTATCTTGTAAATAAGAAAACTTTATTCTATGTCCATTTTTCTTTGAGATAGCTGTTTGACAAATCCCTTCAGCAACTTTTCGTACTGAAGGCATACATATTCCAAAATATTTTCCCGCAGCATTCATTGAATGAAAAACTCTTTCTTCATTCGTCGTTGTATCAAATGACTGTACTGGTCTCTTTCCAACTGACTTACAAGTCCCTGTCTTTCCTTTTTTTATATTCTCTCTTTGAGAAATACACTGTAAATTGGAAATCGCGTTATTTTGAATATTAGAATCAATGTGATCAATAACACAGCCATCTTTAATCGGTCCCATATAACACTCAAAGACTGCCCTATGACAGAGATATCCCTTTCCTCCAGCAGTAAATTGCAAGTATCCCTGATTATTAACAAAACCAATTGGTTTCTTTAGTCTACAGTGTCTAACAACACCATTACGAGATATTTCATAATTAACGAGTATTGGATGTGGTCTGAATTCTTGCTCCATTTATATATAATAATACTATTTGTCTAATTCATCATTTGCTTTAATTATAAATCTATTAATGTAGTCTTGAGGGGTTTTTATGATTTTGTCTTTGACAGAGTCATGGTTAGGGTCAATGATGGCGTTTTTTATTCGTTTATCATAATAACGTTTCAATTCTCTAAACCGCTTACCCCCACAATTGATACATAATTGTGATTTTCCTCTCACACCCACCCCACAATTTATGCATGGGGACGGGCCTGTCGAATTATTTCTGACACTCTGTAAGTGATATCCACAGAATTCACCTCTACACGATTTATTGCATGGGGTTACTGATCCGATCATAAGCCATTTGCAGTGATTCATTATATATAAACAAATTTTTCTATTTAAATACTTGTCTTATTTATATGAATGAAGAATTCAAGAGATTATCGGCAATCAAGCCTCGGAAAAATATTAAATTCAATCTTGATAGAACTCTCGAAGACGTACCAAAAGAGAGAATAACTAATAGAATTCTGATTAGAAAAATACGAGATTGTGTTCATGAGTTTAAACAGGATGGTGCATCACACACCTGGTCAACATTTAGAATTGATGGTGTTGTTGATGCTAGAATGAATGATGAAACAGCAGCTATGATACTATCACAACTTGGCAATAAACGGTATTTTATCAGAGTGAAATTCATTATCAAATTAGAATCGGGCGAATATATTATAAGAGACAAATTTGTTCCAATTCTCAAAGATGGGACATCAGTCATTGTTAGCCGTTATTCCAGACCAGGGCTGTTAACTGGAATTGATAAACCATACTATGAAAAAGCGTATCCAGAAACAGCAGTCGTTTATGGGATGTATCCGTTAAATAACCCTGACATTGGAAAACTAGCACCAATGAAACAGTCAACGTCAGCGGAAAAGCCACTCAACTGTGTGGCACAAAGAATCTTAGAACATTTTACAAATGCACTCCGTGGGAATAAATTAACCGATCTAAGACATAAAAAAATAGATGAATGGGAGCTAACAGTGAAAGAGAACGGAGCAACTATTTCCGATATAGCTAGATTGGAAAAGTCGTTGAGATTTCCGATAACCGTTTTAACGATAACTGGCGAAGTATTATACGAATCGAAATACAATAAAAACGGAGCTCCAATCAAAATTATTGATCATAACAAACACGCATGGACATCCGCGGTTACAATATTCCCGCGAGACAGAACAGTGAAGTATATCCCAGAAGAATTCACCAAGGATGGTATTCTCACTGAAGAAAGATTATTCGATGCTATTGCTAGTTTGTGTAAAAACGACCCTGTATCAGTATGGCTACTTCATAGTTTTGAAGATGAAGAATGTCAATTCAATCAATTTGTGAAACCTAACGGTGAATTATATCGTAGTGAAAGTCTACATAATAGGATGAAAAATCTAGCAATAAGTCTCAGTGAAAACGCTAGCGTTTTTAATGAAAAATCTGAAGATTACGAACAGTTACTTACAAATTGTTTTACAATTCCATCAGTTGCAGCTCATTTTGCAAGAAAGAAAAATAATTGGAAACCAACACGAAAAGAGTTTTTACAGGATGTTCAATCCAGCTGTTTGGAATATTATCATGGCGGTCTATGGAACGTTAAGTACAATCGTGAGAATATGATATCAGTTGATATCGTTGCCTGTTATCCAGGAAGTTTTCTAGGATATGGATTCGCTGGTGAGTATTTTAAACGGTTTGGACATCCCACACATGAAATGACTCGCGTTGCTATTAATGGACCACTGCCTGATTTTGATTTGACCGGTTTTGCTTGCGTAGTATCATTTGAATTCGCTGAAGGACTTCATCCGTGTTGTTATGTTTGGATTGGTAGACACATGGCTGAAAGGATGTGGTTACCAATAGTGTTATTGCGATATATGATTGATTGTAAAGTGTTAGTTTCGTTGATTGTCAGCGAAGCGATTATCTCATATCGAAAACAAACCAATGTCTGGTTACCAGAACCAGAATGTCTTGATAGTATAATCGATAAGTCTAGAAAACATATTGATGCTGACGAGGAGTACATTATTGAATGGTCAAAAAAGATATTTAATCAACGAAATAATGAAGCAAAGGATCTCGGCCGAAGAATAATCGGTAAATTTACACAGGGTGGAAAAAAATTTAACTTTAAAAAACAATCCTCACGATTGATTATAGATGATGCCGAATACGACTTCGTTATTAAAGATGCAGTAGAGAAAAATAGATACGCAAATTGTAAAACAGCCTTTTTGTCCAATAAAACAAAGTTAGGTAGAATTGTTACTTACAGTGATGGAGAAAGCTCTGCATATCTACATTTGAGAGCTTCTATGCTGGGTTATGCATCTATCAATTTATTTGCAATGATAAATAGATTTCCTAGTATAGCAGTCAGAGTTGCAATTGATTCAATGTATGTCGATAAAAAATATATCAAAGAGATAACTAAATTTACTAATAGCGAAGAGACTTGGGGAACATGGCGAATTAAACAAGAAATACAACGCGATTATTCTGAATCAGCAGACGTTGAGATTAAAAGCAGTTACCTGAAGAACGATAATTCTATCAGTGAAAAATCTATGTCTAAAGCACCACCGATATCAGATCCAATTTGTAGATATAAAACAGTTTATTTAAACGGTTGTGGTGGATCTGGAAAGACAACACGTGCGATAGAATTATATCGAGAGAGAACGTCCATGATTGTACTCACACCAACCCATAGACTAGCGAGAGAGATCAAACAACGAAATGTTGAAGCTTGCACGTATCATAGTTTTTTTCGATACAAGGGCGATGCTTGGACTCCTGAGAGAATGGGTGAGAAATTTATTCCAGCGGTTATTATTTGGGATGAAGCATGTACTGTTTCAGAAGATGTATTAAAAATGTTTCTTGATTGGTTATTGCAAAAAAATACAAAAATTATATTGTGCGGCGATCATGGTCAACCACCACCATTTGTTGGTAGAAGTCCACATAATTGGTTAAAAGGATTTGTTGATTATTACGAAGAAATTGATACTGACTATAGAGCACTCGATGAGCAGTTACGTGAGTTTAAAAAACTAATTAGATTACAACCCGATAGAATTCAATGTGAAGTAGCGCGTGAAATAATTTCTGAAACACCTTTGAATGATTTTTGGGAAACATGGAAACCAAATGATTTTGTAGTAGCAAGTAGAAAGATAGTCAGAGACGCACTTCAGAAAAAGTTGTTTGAGCTACACAAGAAAAAATTCCCAACGTTTCCAGTGCCGTTGTGTTATAGACCATTGGATACACGAAAGCAGAATATTGAAGTTGAAATTCCAGGCCAGACGGAGAAACAGATTCTAGTGTTAAATGATATTGTGCTAGTTGATATCAATACTGTAGAAGATGCATTATGCGCTGATAAATCACCATGGACGCTTGGTTATGTAACAACAATACACTCGTCACAAGGATTGACCATCACGGATACAATTGTTTGGATAGTTGATAATCGCATTGAATGGTCAAATTTAGTCTATCTCGCAGTGTCCAGAGTACGACGAATAAATCAACTACGAAGGATTGTTTTCGATGATGATTTTAATGCAAACGATGATAACACTGATATTAGCATCATTAATAAAAAACTCTCTGGCTACAAACAGCAGGACAAAAAAAAACAACGAGAATTTGATATTGATGCTGAAGTAATAATCGCATTAAAAGAACAACAGAATAATCACTGCGCCAGCTGCAATTGTATAATGCACTGGCAGTATTCGGATAAAGACCCTCGACAATTCACCGTAGACAGAAAAAATAACAGTCTTGGTCATGTCAGAAACAATGTGATGTTGACCTGTCTTGAGTGTAATAGACGTAACGGAGCTAGTTAAGACCATGTGGCGGTAATTGAGTATCGTCCGGAATGACTTGTAGTTGTTCGCGTGTAAAACCACGCTGAGGTGCAGTTGAATCCAATCTGTAGATTGGAGGTCTACCAGTTGATCGCGTTATAGTTGAAATTTTATGCGTAGTAACACTCCATATAGGATCAGTAGCTCTTCTTTTACCGCCTTCAAGCTCTCCTGGTTCGTATAAATATCTCACAGTAACATCACCGAGAAGTGGCTGAGTGCTAACCCGCTGCGGTTGTTCGGGAATATATTTTTTTTTTATTGCAATATTTGGTTTCATATTAATAGTTCGAGTAATCTCATTATTTAACGCTGCAACTACACTCGGTAACCTTTGGACCCATTCACGAGATCGTTTTTCTTGGATGAATTCTTTTGCATATTGATATCCAAATAACCGTTCTGCAAGAGTTCGATTAAATCGTTCTACAATTGCCTGATCACGATGTAACGCAGTATGTCCCCGTCGTATTGTAACACTATGAGTTTTCATTGTTGATAGAACAGCACCTTGAAATTCTTTGCCAGGATCAACTTGTAATAGATTTGGCCATCTTAGAGGACCTCGTCGATAAATCCTTTCAAATGCAGAAGCGACTTCAGAAGCTGACTTTGTTTTCAATGGTTCTGCTTGTTTAAATCGACTCGCAATATCAACTACAGTTAGCGCGTATTTGTAACCATGGTCATGTGGTAAAAACAATAAATCAGCCTGATGAACTTCATTGGGTACGGTAACATCAAAATGAGAATAATTAATTTGTTTAGGCGGTGGTAGATAAATTTGCCATATAGCTTGTTTGGATAACCAATCTTTTGCAGTGGATTTTTTCACTTTTGCAGCGTTAGCGAGTTTACTGATTGCTGCTTTACCCCTCCAGTATCCTTTCGGAGAATAATAAATAGATTCCATACTATAAAAACACTGGTGTTTTCAATTACCAGCACCTAACACTAATTTGCCTTTCATAGCTGATTTGACCAACCATGAAGCCAATTTTTCTTTGAAGGATTTATCGGGAATAGCATTTAAGGCATGAATTAATTTTACATCCGCGATATGTCTTTGTTGCAAATTATTGCTTTTATATGCAACATCATGAGCATGACATGCCTTATCAATAGCATTTATCGGATACTCACCAGGCCGGGGCTGATTTTGATCATCAAGTCTGATATCTAATCTCGTTCCGGGACCACAGTAGCTATATCCTGGAAGGTGTTTTTCTCCGGGGTATTTTGCCCATGGGGTTCCGGGGAGTTTTCCAAGTTTTGCGGCAATATCACCTCCGAGTTGCTTTTTTTTAAAAATCTAAATTTTTTTGTACCACATGTTACACACTTACCAGTAAGCGCTAGTCTATTGTTTTTAGTTGTAATGGTTGTCTGATCGGTTGAATCAGTACGCTGTTTACACTTAACACAATATAGATCCATAATTTATATATAGCGTTATGAATATAATTGATTTTTCAGCGACTAAAAGAAGAGAACCGGTAAAACACCACGCAGCGCTTCCGAATTCTGTCCGTGCCATTATAATCGGACCATCTGGATCAGGCAAAACACAATTACTGCTTAATTTGATAATGCGATTTATGAAGTGGGATAGATTATATTTAGTTGCCCCATCCGTAGATGATCAACGGTGCTATGAAGTGCTAAAAGATTATAATAAAAATGCATCAGAAATTAAAGGTGAAAGTGTAATCGACTTTATTACTGATATTGATGATGCACCATCAGTAGAAGATCTCGATGGAGACATAAACAATCTTGTAGTGTACGATGATGTAATGTTAGATAATCAAAAGAACCCTGCTAGAATATTTTCCCGAGGTAGGCATAAAAACACTGACGTGATATATGTCACTCAACGATATACTCAAATTCCAAAAGTGATTCGCGATAACTGCAATATTCTTGCTGTATTCAATGGCGTTGATACACATACGCTACGAAATATTTGGCAGACATGGTGTTCCGATATGGACTTCAATGGATTTAAAAATTACTTTAGTCATGCTCAGTCTGTCCCATATGGATTTATAACAATAAATTTACACGACCCTCGGTCACGATATCGTATTGGACTTGATCAAATATTTGGTTAAATAATTTGTATTAATCAGCAGCAGAGAGGGTGAAATGACAACATATTTGCGACCGTAGATGGCAGCAATTTGAGTGTGGTTATGACAATGTATTTGCGACAAAATCGCTAAGATGGGGTCTTTATTTTTTTTTTGGTTGAAATATGAGATTTCGTAGGAAGGTTCCATTGGCATTCTGAGGCTTTAATCGATTTTGTCGCAAAAATTTGTAGACGTAGATGGCAGCAATTTGAGTGTGGTTATGACAATGTATTCACGACAAAATCGCTAAGGATGGGACCTTTAATTTTTTTTGGTTAAAATATGAGATTTCGTAGGAAGGCTCCATTGGCATTCTGAGGCTTTAATCGATTTTGTCGCAAAAATTAGGTATGGGTCAACCCTCCCGTGCTGCTAATGTCATTACATGCTAGAAAACTTCACAAAATGTCTTTCTGTAATAATTTACCAGTTACCAAAAATATAAATGAGAAAATGAATGATAAATATCATGACACGAGAAAAAAAATAAAGAAATAAAATAAAATAGATCATCAAATGACCAAGAAAAATCAAGTGAGATTTTCACTTACCTAGTCTTGAAAAATCAATTAGCTTTATAGATTCGATACAAAAGTTTAGAAATATAAAAATATATCGCTTACATATAAGTCCATTTGAACATGAAGTAGACTTAACCTAATAAACCAGAGAGGAAGATTAAATTATAGAGTAAGAGCATTCGTTACTATAATTGCCACCTGCAATAAGAGAAAGTGTTTATAAAAAACTTTTAGCAAACAACGGAACAATCCCTAGTCTTGTTTAGAAGTTGTTATTTGTGTCTGTTGTTGGTTTGGTGTTTTTTTTTTTCTGACTCACCGTGTTCATAAAGTACGCTTGGAGGTAAGGTTAGTTTTGCACTACTTTATGCCTTAATATAAGAAACCCAGTTTCACTGGAAACTTATTGGCAACTGTCCACCACCTATCAGTTTTGTGCATGAATGGATCAGATTTAAGAGAATTAACACGGCTTCAAATTGAAACAGGAAATCTGTAG